>VZTI01003755.1:1840391-1853031 GCA_013397865.1 Struthidea cinerea | reverse complement strand
TTTTTTTTTTTTTAATTAATTTTCTTTGAAAGACCAGAGAGTTAGGTTGCAGAGGCTGTGCAGCCCCAGAAAGCCATCCGTGCTACACGAAATTACTGTTGATGTCTTAAAGAAGTACCAGGGAATTATTTATCCACGTTTGTGTTTTAGACAATAACAAAAAGAGCATCCAACAGATGCACACATCAGGGTGGTTGCTGCAAGTTTTTCTACTGCTCCAGTCAGATGAAAAAGTGTTTACTTCTATTCCAATTTCTTTTATCCTTTCAATCCCGCCACTTTATGCAGGCCACACTGGCTACCTCACACACTTATGCTGACTCCCCGTAAGGATGCAGACCAAACTCATGGAATTAAAGGAAATCCAGATAAACATCATTTTTAGAAAAATGTTGAGCTAGAGTTCCACAAATATTTTAGATGCTTACAAGAATACATCCGGGTATTTCTGCACTGCTCAGGATGTGAACACAAAGGAAAGGAAAGTGTGTTTATTACTGCTCTTCCAGCTGCTCTAATTAATGGAGAAGGATAAAAGTGGTAACTTGGAGAGACAGGAGATAGAAAATAAATTGTGAAAAAAACTAAGCTCATGTGAATTAATCAATTTTCCATTGCAACTCACTCAGGCAGAGACCTGGCTATTAAAGAACAGTTAGCTAGAAACGCAACCCGGTTACTTGCTTGTTCAGGAAATAATATTTTTAGTAGCAGGCTTACCTATCCAAATACATGCTACATTAACCAATTGGTGAATACATAAATCATGGAGAAGAGAGGAGAAAAGATAAAGACTGAAGGACAGAAAAAGGAGGGGTGTTAAGGAGCTCATTGCTGCCGGGAAGGGGAACTGGCTGCTGGAAGGCCAACATTTTTATCTCTCAGCTACATTTCAAGTTGCAAAAACAACAGCTTCCACCTCTATGCTCACCTTCGGCCAGGCAAGCAGTCCTACCAGCAAATCCTGTGGATCACTCCAAGAAATGAAACCATTGCCTCTGCTATTGTCACTTGCCCATAAAAGCAAGGTACAGCAGTTGGACATATCCTAAACAGGCACAGAGGTTCAGTTCCAAAGAGAATTGCTGCTACTGTGATGTGTTTTCCAAAAGCCTCCCAGGAATCATCTTTCTTGGTTCTGTGGTCTAGGGAGCCCTGAAACCAAAACTGGGAACCAGAGGCTAAGAGAACAAGAAGACATTATGGCAGGCACAGTTTCACACATGTGATTTTCCTCCTACTTTCTACTAACAGAGGTCATTTTGTTATTAATGGAAGCAGCTCAGTATTCTCCCCAAATAACCTGTCATAAAGACTCAGTATTCTCAATGCTACCTTCAAAGTACTATATATACATTTATGTTTATTATTTCAGTCTAATATTGTCTTTTTAGCATTTCAATATATATGTTTAATCCTATAATCCACTTTGTCCTGCACTTATTGAGGGACCATCAGCTTTAAAGATATATGTGCTCTGAAAAACACCTCACTAGAATTGAGTGATTTCAACTCCCTCCACCATCAAGGAACAGATACCTAATTTGAAGGAGTGCTCACATTCTAGGACGGTCGCCTAAATTCAGAGTGTTTCATCCACTGCTTCTCTGTAACTAATTTTATTTCTTGAGCTTTTCCTTTTAATGTTCCCCATTTTTAGCAAGACTCATTAGAAATGTTTTCCAGCTTTGCATAACAGACTAAAATATACCCCTTGTGACTAAGGCCACAGAAATCTTCCTGTGTGAGTAACTGACGAGCAACATCCAACTAATTTAATTTTAATATTCAGAATAACAATAATTAAAACAACCTTTTTTAAGACAGTAGTCAATGATCTCACTGAGGAAGGGGAAAGAGTAAAGAAAATTACTTTTTGGGGTTTTTTTTCATTAATTGTTCTCATCCTCAGGCCTGTTGGTTTTATGATATGATCCCTTGCTGCTTTGCATAAGCTAGGAGCAGCTTACTTCCTGCTACTCTGTTTTATGAGAAAATGAACTCCCCTACCCTAAACAAGCACCCTTTAATTCTTTTATTGCTAATCCTTACCTGCATGCAGCAGGCTGCTGCCTTCCCAGAAGATCCTAAATAATCTATCTCAGGGTTGTGGTTCCAGGTGATTGTAACAGTGTTAGATGCATTATTTCTACTTAACTTTCTGAAAATACACTGATTTTCCTTAATAGACTAAAATATACTAAATTTCCCCTTTCTAGTCAATATATAATATTATCCAGTGAATGTTTTCAAAGCTACCCAAGTATATTATTTGTGCACCGTTCCAGCAAAAGTCAGATTTGGAGGTACAGGATTTATGGAACAAAATTATACAATACACTGGAAAATTCACCACACAGCAAACAGGAAAAATGCTACCTGCATCATCAGAAAATGCAGATTTGCATTTTTGTGGTGAAATGGCAGCTGGATATCATATAGGGAGAAAACAGAGGAGAGAGCACTCCACTTTGGGTACAAATCAACAGGTACAATGCCCAGGGAACAATTCATGCTTATAGGCAGAAAGGAGCAAGCTGAATATCTGATCTGAAGATCTGCAGGTCAGAGTTAATGCAGCAAAAAGCTGTTAATCTACATAGACAAAGCAAAACAGAGGAATGGGGCAAACAGCATATAATCATTTAGTAGTTGTGCTGGCCCATTTTCAGTTTAAAACCATTGCCTCTTGTCACTATCTGACAGTCTAAAAAGTCCCTTTCCCTCCTTTCTGTAAGTCACAACAAGGTCTCCTTGGAGCCTTCTCTTTCCCAGGCTCTCTCAGCCTGACTTTGCAGGAGAGGTGCTCCAGCCATCTGATCACCATCATGGCCCTCCTCTGGAGTTGCTCCAACAGGTCCATGTCTGTTTTTTGCTGAGAACGCCAGAGCTGGATGCAGCACTCCAGCTGGGATCTCCAGAGGGGAAGAATCGCCTCCCTCACCCTGCTGGCCACGCTGGTTTTGCTGCAGCCCAGGATTCCATCAGCCTTCTGGGCTGCAAATGCACACTTGTAGGCTCATGTCCAGCTCCTCATCCACAAGAACCCCCAAGTCCTTCTCCACTGGACTATTGTCATTTTGTTTTGTTACAAAGCTCCTCTCTTGACACGCCATCAACATCACAGAATAGTTTGAGTTGGAAGGGATCTTCAAAGATCATCTAGTCCACCCTCTTCACCATGGATAGGGACTTCTTATACTAGATCAGGTTGCTCAAAGCCCCACCCAACCTGACTTTGAACACCTGTTCATCCACACCATCTCTCTGACTCTGAGCAGAGCAGAAATACACTTCTGCTAGCTGTATAAGCAAAGCCCCAAAAAGATATCTCCTTGTCATCCATTTATTTTCACTTTTATTAAACACCAAAAGTACAAACAGTTGAAATCCTCTGGGAAAAAATAAGAACAAATATCACTACTGAGATAAAACAGAGCTGGGGGCAGGCTGCTAATTCACACACTCTTTTCCTCCACATCCCTGATGGGGCCTTATTGCCTCACTTTCCCCACTACTTTCCCCTTGGATCTGATCACTGGCACTAATCCCAAGGTAACAACCACACCTAACTCCCCAAAGAGTTGCTCAGGGCTTTCTGTACTTTTCTCCTCATTTGTGAAGCACAGCAAAGTAAGTCTGGACTGTCTACAAGGAATTGGAAGATCTTCAGTTTGAACTCCTGGTCACATCCAACTGGGAAAGCTCTGTGCTTCACTGATGGCTACCAATCACGTAGAAAATCTGATAATTAATTAGGTGAAAAAACTGCTTGTCCACACTTCATGCTCTTAGCCTCCTCAAAACTACATCATGTTCAGGAGACAAGGGGAAAGAAATTTAAACTGTAATTACAGGTGACTGGTCTTCAATGTTATTTGGTAGCAGCATTCAGATTTGAGTCCATTTTTCTCACATTTAGCAAAAGGTAACACTTGGTTCTTAAAAAGGACACAAAAAAATCCTTCCGTAAACAAATATCCACACACTAAGTTGGATGAGAGGGATGTAAATTTATCACTATGGGTAATGAATTAATCTCAACATTCTTCTGCAAGCACTGATATAGCTCCCAGTTATTCAATAGGAGTTTAAATTATCACAACTTTACCAGTGGGACTATTCAATTTCTTCTGCATCTCATTTCCCTGGCTCATATCCTTACAGTTAGAAGGAGAAAGCTAGTTTGGATTGCCTTTTTCTACTTCCTTCCCTTTCTCATTTGTTTTACCTTATTTTCTTTCATTCCCAGCTCTATTCCCTATTCTTCAGGCATATAAATGAACATTCAATATACATTTCATAACAAAGATAAAATTTGATTGTGGTGGCTCTCCAGAGCAAAAGCATGGGGACATCTGGTTTTAAGCCACCCAAGCTCTGATCATGTTCCAGTCAGAATCCACATACAATTGTCATTTCCTCCCTGGTTATCTGGAGATGGTAAGTAATTTTTCTGGCAGATGAAACCACTAATCCCAAAAAGGGATTCTTCCCCAGAATGGTGAAAAGAAAAAACAAAAACCTTCAGCATTTTTATGTGTCTCCAGTTCAGTAACAAACTGAAAGCCGTGATTTAAAAATATAACAAGGTAAGAAAGAGGGAGCACACAAACAACAAAGTACCAGTGACAGCATTCATAATGGCACCTTCTCGTATCCGTTCTCCAATTTCTTTAACACAGTATTCAAATTCAGTGGCTTCCCTAATACTGCCCATTTAGGATAGGTTTCTCTGCTAAAATGCAGTCATCCTGCAAATGTGAACGCAGTGCTATGCAAAAGAACCACAATTACGCATTTTCTCCCTTAAACCACACCTGCACAAATACTTCTGCCTATTGAAACACCTATAGCAAGACTACTGCTCAGTCTCATAACAACATATACAGAATGGAAACCTGTTTCTGAACATACATCTCCAAAAAAAAAGAAGAGATTTGATATGGTTATCCACCACATCATAAACCAGAAACTCCAACAAATTAGTGTCTAACTACATTTAATGTTGCTACATGTCTTGATGTCAATCTGAAACAAGGAAAGTGTGAATGCATGAGACCTAGAGGATTAAAGAATTAAAAATCGAAGTAGTATTCTTGACAGGTGTTGAGGCAAAGACATGAGACCTGAAACCTAGTCTGAATCTCAAAGTATGTGAAGAAGTACACAGTATTTTGCAGTAATTCTCCACAGTAAAGGCATTCTCTCTATAAATACTTTTTTTTTTTCCTTCAGGAAAACATGAAATTAGTAGTTTTCTTTGACTAATGTGTATAGATTTGGGAAAAGAAGAAAAACCCCCACCTATCTGGTAAACACAGTGAGAGTACTTGTACAGTAAGAGACTCATGTATGACTTGATCTTTCAGCTGCTTGCCACACAGCAACGATAAAACAGAGATTATGAACCCCCATTTCTGATGCAGCTTTTATTTCAGAGGGACAAAACACAACATCTACAAAGGTTAACATAATGGTTTTCTCACAGAAAACACACAAAGACTTTTTATGCCAACAACATCCTGAAAACATGCTGTCCTGAAAATCTGTTCTGTCTGGCCTCTGCTTTAGACTGCCCCAAAATGTACTTCCAGAGGCAAAGCAAGCAGCTACATCAGACACTTGGTAATGCATTTGCAATAATTCACCTCAAATGAGGTACACAATGATGCGATCACCTCCTCGCCTCCCTAAAGAGTACAATAATGATAAAAGCATACCAGTAAACTTAAACTTAAGGACATGAAAACAATTTAACATCAATAGATGCAGCCTGGAAAATTTTCATCAACGGTCATTTGCAAAGAATATAAAAGTGTATTTCTGTCTCTCACCATCATGGCTGTAGTATATTTATGGTCAGAAACCAGTTTGTTCATTCATTAAAATATTGCACCTGTAATGGTTGCCAAGTTTTACTACATGATAATATTAACATTTGAAAACTGAATTTGAAAAATTCTTAGTAATCTTTTTAACCAAATCTGTTAACCCACAAAATTAGGTCAACTAAGAAAATCTGAAAACAAACCCTCAATGTTTGTTTTAGATGGCTTATGATGAAGGTTTCATTTGAAAAGGCATCCAGTGAAAGACAGCTGCACAGAGTACATGGAAATCCAAACACAAAAGAAAAGAACTCAGCTCTACCTCAGTGGGGGTAATCAGGTGCTAAGGGATCTATTCTCTGCACAAAACCACATGGGTATAATTCCCCTCTACCAGAGGGAAACATAAAAGTAAATGCTGGCACAGGTCTGCCAGCACAAGGCGAGAGAAAGGTTTACAGTTCCAGATTCTGCGGACACATCTCATTTCCAGTATCGCCACTAACACACGACTGATTTCCTTAACCCTTCCCCCAGCAGTTTCTCAGCACAGTTACCACCAGAACCTGCCTCAGCTTTGCCACCTAAGCTCCCCAGTCCATTTTGAGTGAAATAAATCTACTCTTTTAACCGGATAAGTTAAGCAAAATAATTCTGGCAGAAACAGAAGTGTTCCCATGTTCAGCTGGCAGGTCAGGGGTAGTAAAGGCAAGCAGAAGATGAGTGACAAGCTGTGGGGGGAGGGCGGTGACTGATGCAGAAGGCAAGCAGACATCAGAGCTATGGACTATGCTCTAGAGATTCATTGTTCATCAGACAACACATTATTATCACAACGTAACTGGATGTTGGATTCAACAGTGACAAAGTTGGATCAGTGTTCCTATGGCAGTACATGAACACTAAGGACTGTCACCATCCTTTTCCGACTAGTCTTGCTGTCCTCTTGCCCACAATACCACTTCTCTTGTCATTTATCTTAAAAAATACCAAATCCCATGACACAGGATGGCATAACCTCATCACTTCTACAGTAAACTGGTGACAAAGTCCACCCTCAGTTTCCCTTAAAACAAACATATCTGCCGTAATTCTCTTGATCAACAGTGCACCTTAAAAACAACAGACCTTGAACTTCCCCTCTTAACAGAACGAAAGAGCAGAGAACAGATACCAGAATGCTGTTCAACACCCCCTTGCCTGAAAAAGGTCTTTGAAGGTCTGCAGCAAGTTGCAGAATCCTACAGCTTTTCCACCAAGAGTTCTACTGCTCCACCACCAGCTCATGGCCCCTCCCCGAAGAGCCCAAACACACCCCAGAATCGTCCAATGCAGGCTAATGTGCAAGCTGCTGGAAATGGCACAGTGGCAGTGCTTCTCTGGGCAGCAGCGGATGCTGAAACAGAAGCTGCAGCAGCAGATACCGTGTGAGCAACCTTCTGCCAGGACTTGGAGAGTGCTTGGCTTCCTACCTGAATACATGACATGCAAATGAGTCACAGAACAAGGTCAAGCAAGCTGAAACACCTCATTAAATTTTGTTGATGCCTGCATCACCAGGAACTCCAGACAATGTAACTGCTTAATGTCACTATTGTATTCATGGAGGAAAAAAAGACCAGGATATCCACTACCTAAAGTACACAAGTGGATTTTAGTACTAGGTTTTAACAAGAACAAAAAGATTTCTGTACACTCATACAAATACAAGAAGGAAGTTAAATTCTGGAGAGTGGGCAAAATTACATTTTCACTGGCCACAGGTGTGCTGGATTAGGGACCAAATGGGAAGTTTGCACAGCAGGTACAGAGTAATGCACTCCATAAAAACACCTAACTCAACTATTCTGATTATAGTGACACTTGGCTGTGGTGAGGTGGAAAATCAAACCTGACAGATAACACAGTCCTACTACTATTTCCAGCATTTGTTAGTTCAGTTGCTTGGGTGCATAATTATCCTACACACATAAATTTGTGCTGTTCAGCACACAAACAGTCAGCTATATAGCTCAACTATTTAACAGTATTATGTTAAAATTTGATATGCCTCTGAGATGGACACTTACCAATTCTGACAAATTTAATCTCAGCCTCATTATTTCACCTCATAACCAGGAAGGGAATAAAACTCATTAAATATTACAAACACAGTAAGATGTCACAAAGTGGCAAACTACAACCCACGACTGCACTTGCAAAACAGACACAATGCGGCAATATTCATTATCATTTTATATTAACACAAGTTTTATCCAAGTACCAAAACAGCAAAATAGAATTCCAAATTTATTGTTGTCTGATTCTGCCATTTTCTGAGATGAAATTAAATAGCCTAACTAGAGCTCTTTAAAACTGAAAACATCTGATCTGATTTGTACTTTTGTTATTAAGTTGGCTCCTGCAAGTCCTAGAAATCAATAGTGCATTATTATTAACTCCAATGAACGTAGCAACAGGAATATAGGCCAAACCCTAGAAGGCTGTACTGTCATTATTTTCTCAAACATGACATCTCAATAGGGCAGATGAGGAAAATGTATTTAAAAATCATATTTGAGAGGACTGCTTGAGTATTGCCAAGTCAGTGGAAACACTCATATATACATGCTTTTAAGTCTAAAGATACTGACTTACAAGAACTTGGTCTCCTCAAGTTTCAGTTGTTCTCAACAAGAAAATTTCCAGTAAACTCATCCTATACAGAAAGTGTTTTATCACCTTAAAACATTCATAGGATATCTTAAAGTGTGAATGAAAAAGCCAAACCAAACCACTGCGTGAAAAATTGAACATCAGAATTTTGATACCATATATGCTAGAGTACATGCAGTAAAATGAAGATTTTTACAGACAGAAATAGTTCAACACTTTAGAGTATATTTGTCCTAGTTCAGCTGCCAGAGGAAAAAATGTGTCTGTTTGTTATATCAAAAAGAATGGACCATGGAATTATAAAGCATCATCTCATAGCTATCTAGGCTCAAGTTCAATTCCCAGGCCAAATTAAACCTTCAGGTTTATTGTGAAACTGCCTGAAAAGGAGCGTTGCAGGTAATGCTTCAACTTGATTCAGGCAGTCAGTCGTGTTTCAGGTTACAAAATGATTTCACCGACATAACCTCTGTTGTTTGAGTGACTGCCAGGGGTGCTCTGCTGCCAGGCCATGTGCACATTCCCTGCAGCAGATGTGGCTGCAGGAGAGGAACGCCCAAAGGGCAGAGAGATGGTTAAGGGGAAAGCACTAAGCAGCTGACTTCTGAGCAGTGAGCAATGTCCTTGCCTATCTAAAGGCAGGAAATTTTTTTTCATCTCTGAATATAACTGACAGTATCCTGAACAAAGAAAGATGATACACTAACCTGGGAATAGGGGGGGGGACTCTGTAAAGTGAGGACCTGATATCCTGTCACCAGCTGCCACCAGATGTTGATGCTCTAGAGGAAAGTACACAATAATTATTCACACTCCCAGAAGTCAAATTAGGCACCAAGAAAAAATGGTCTTCCTGACCCAAGAGAAAACCAACCAAGTTCTGAAGTATGGCTTTCTACTGTAATCTTGTCAATGTAGCAACATGTGCTACAACACATGGAAAGTGCTGCAAGTAATCTTGTTTTATCAATCTAGGGAAAAACGCAGGTGAACGGAGTGCAGTCCTTCCACCTTCTACACACACTGGAAACATCCTCCACCAAAGCAAGTGAAAGCACATCTCTCAGAAGGAAACCCCGTCTCATTTTAAACACTCCCAGCAACTGCAAATCCACTACAATCCTTTAATGCCCTAGTTGCTACTTATTATTTCAAAGTACAACATGCCTAACTTCACCTCTGACACTGGATGGTCAAGTAAATGATACACACATGTATGATATATAGAGGCATCATTTCCTCTCTCAGATGTACAATCTGCAATTGTGACACCTGGTCTCCATACCCTGGATCACTTTTGCCACGGTGCTCTAATTAATATTTCACATCCTTCCTCACGTGTGAGCAGCAAAACCAGACATGGAATTCCTGTGATCTTACTAATGCCACGTACTCTCCTACTTCTGTGCAGTATTTATATTGCTACACTGCCAAAGACCACACTTCAGTCGCAGCATTGCAATGAAAACTCCCGTTGAGATGATTCTCTGCACAAATTCTTAAGCCTTCTTTCAATAAATTACCAGTTTGAGGACAGTTTCCTATCTGGCTGGTGTAACCCCAATCTTGATTCCTTTGTATGTAGCTGCATGAAAAATGCCTTCTGATGGATGCTGATCATTTTAAAAAAATTATTTGGAGTATGGTGTACTAGTAGCTTGTTCCACACGTGCACAAACCTGCACATGATATGCTGGTAATGATGCGATATCATCACAAAAGCTGTGAATATATTGATATTAACCAGCCTTACACCAAGATCCAGCCCCCAGGGAACCTCACAAGAAACAGCTGCACTCCCATAGAAGAAAGGCACGCCTTAGTTCCTCTCTAAACTAGGAAAGATTTATGAAGCAACTTTGCCAATGTTTGTGGTATTTATTCCACAGTGACTCCATGGCACAATTGTTTTAAACTCACACTTTACTGCAGACTTAATAGATCTATCAGGGACACAATATAGGGTGAGTCTGCTACAATAGAGCAGTTGATGAATAGCTTAGGAATTTGGGAGATGTGGGTTTTTTACAATTCAAAACACTGGGAAGCAATTTGCTTTAGTTCTACTGTAAACTGGTCTTTAACAATTGTTAAGTCATTTTGAAAGATTCAGAACGAATATGCCCTGGCTTGTCATTTATTTCAGAGGCTCCATTTTAAAGTTTTCAATTTTTCAGCCAGGAAAACAACAATATGAGTAAGGAAAATCATTCATAGCATTAGCCAAAGATGTTTAGGCTCCATTCTCTAGTAAAAAAACAAAACAAAACAAAACAAAAAACCCAACAAAAAACCAGTTAGTAGACCAGGTAACCAATCAAATAATATTGTAATTCCGCAGCATATTTCCATATACATAAACATTTACAAAGGACTGATGAAGCTTGTAGCATCGCCTATTAGGCAGCTGCTGAACACTTCCAATGCAAGATGCTGCTTCCAGCTGCTTGTAACTTGGCCAGACTTTGACTGTTTGGGTTGAAATTTTCCAAGTTGAATGTCTGCCTCAGGCTAAATTTTGTTCCATGTGCTGTAGAAGTTACCTCTGAGTGAGGGGTACAGAAAGAGGCAGACTGGGATTAGAAGAACTCGGCCAAAATACTTGAGCTGTTTTCAGAACAAAACCAGGGAAAATGCTGTCTCCCAATGGCAATAGGTATCTGGCAAACTTGAAAGGCTGTAATGCCCTTCCATCTCCCAGTGACATCTGAATCTGAAATCTGACATGAAGGGTGGAGCCCATATATTGGCAGTCTCCCCTTTGCTGCCCCCATGAAAAGTCCACCTGCATTTGGTCAAATGTCCAAAACCAAATTGCACTGTGAGCACTTTCAGTAGGTGTTTGCTAGGCCATGCCAACATTCTTCTCAGCTCCTCATGGTGATCAGACAACACAAGGGATATGAGCAAGTACAACAACACAGACCACAGCCACGACCTACCACCAGTGGTTACGCTCAGCAGGGGGCTCTGACAGCAGAGTCCCAGGCGTTACATTGTGAATCCAGCTGATGAAGGACGGTGACACGCATACGCTACCCTAGGCTGCCTATCTGCTTTTTGGCACTTTTTCTAAAGGAAAGAAAACCTAGGAAATTACTAACAAAATGTAGTACTAAAAACACGACAAGCAAAGCAGAATTTAGAAATTATTAGAACTAAGTGGTCTACAGTAACTAAAAATGTCTTCTAGTGCTATTATGCATCAATCTCTAATTAGATAAATCTGTATTTGCAACTGACCTGGTCACGTCTTTTTCCCCACTGAAGCTTTGCTATAATTAACACACAAACTCCTCTTTCTGCCCTCATTCTCTAGAGCATCACCACACACTTTCAAATCACAGAGGAAATTATTTCTTTTCTCTCAGGTTCTTTTATGGTTCTCATCACTACAGTAATCTGTAAGATAAAGGATACCATTATCCACATCTTTTTAATATGGGAAACTAAGATAGATTAAAGCAAAAAACTATGGACACTGAGTGAGCAATTCTGACACTCAAGGCTTGTATTTCTAACATGCTTAGACCTGCAAAACATCTTCTATGCATAGAGAGCAAACAGACACTCATGTTCCAGATGGTTAAGTTCAGCATAACTGTGAAGCAGATCCTGGGGACTCAGGCCAGGCTCCCAGAAAACCCAACAGACCACGGGCAAAAACCTTTATGTTTATGTGGAAATCAACAGCAAAGGCCGGGGCTGCAAAACCCGATTCTCCAGCTGTCTCAGCCATGAAGCTGCCTCTCCCTCTGCATACAATTGTTTGCCTCATTCATGTTACCTCTTCTCACTGCTGCCCAGCTAGAGAGCTGCTACACCTTGGGGGATGCACCTCTGGTCCCGAGCTGGCCGGGAAGGATGGTGGCACATCCTGTCACGACTGACACCATCCCCGGGCACAGGCCCGCGGTGGACAGATGAGCCTGGCATCGTGAGCACTTGTCTTTGCAAACTTACTGACGGGGTAGGGTTGGGCACAGGGGAGAGGCGGTAAATGTATAGAATGTATAGAGATCAGCGACATCCACTGGGTGGCAGGCATGTTTCACGGGCTGCAGATACGTCCGTATACAGAGGTATACAAAACGAAAGCTCCTAAATACTGGGCTTATTCCCTGTCTCAGAAGCAGCAACTGAACGGACATGGT
>VZTI01003755.1:1793967-1838548 GCA_013397865.1 Struthidea cinerea | reverse complement strand
GGGGGAGCGGCGATGTGAGTGCCGGGGGCCGGGAGGGAGCGAGCACAGCCGCCCACCCTGCCAGCCAGGGTCGGGCAGGGCCGGCGGCGTGCGGTGCGAGGGCCGGGCCGGGCCGGGCCGGGCCGGGCCCCCGGGGAAGTTGGGGGCATTGGGGCTGCGGCCGTGCCCCTGCTGTGGCCGGCGACCCCCACCCCGCTGAGCGAGGTGTTTCACTGTCGCTCCTGTCCCTCTTCTTCCCTCCGCCCTGCCGCTCTCTTCAGGTTGTTTGTCTCTGGTGCGCTGACTTGCTCTTACCGCCGCAATACACGCCGGGCAGCTTCGCGTCCCGCCGGCGGCGCGCTCGGCGTCCCTCAGCGCGGGGAGGGCTCCGGGGATGGGGCCCGCGGCCCCTCACCCTGTACCGCTTCCCCCCTCCCTCCTTCCCTCCCTCTCCCAGGTCCTCCCACCTTGCGGCCTCCTTTGCCGCCTTTGGTTCTGGGCGATACCATGAGGAAGAAAAATGTCTGTGCCTTGGTTTTACCTGGGTATCACTAGCTCCTTAAAGTCTTTAGTTAGGAAATTTATGTCAATACCTGTCCACGTGTGGAGGAGGAGGATGTGTAAAAATCCTATTAGGTGAGAATGGCTTATAGAATGGTGTGTCTATTTCTTTGTTTCTGTTACTTTTCAAGATACCCTAACTTCCCTGCTGAAAAAAAAAATCTTAACCTGGTCAAAAGTTTCTTCAGAGGTTTGTCTGTGGGGCAGTACTTGATGGTGAGCTGTCTGAGCCTGTCTTGCAGACTGATACTACGTACATCAGTGTTCTTAATTTTAGTTATTGCTGAAATTATACCTGAATAGATTCCTGACCCAATTTACATTGCTGTTTTTTTCCTCTCTTCTAATTCTTATCACATTCTTCATGACATAGCCCATATCCTTCTTCTGCATCTACAGCAGCAGACCTCTGCTCTCAGGAGATATCCCTGACTTCAGATATTTAACTTTTGAAGGCTGGCTCAGGCAGTTCGCTTTAGGTTCCCTCTATAAGGATGAAACATGCACCTAAGGAGTTCAATATGCTTCTCAAGTGTCTTTTTAGGATGCAAAGAGTGGTGTTTTGGAGAAGACAGTTTCCATCTATTGGCAGGGAGAACTGAGACAACTCTGTCTCACTATTTAGACAACTGAAGTTAGAGGAGATGACCTAAGAATTGGAGCTCCATACATGCAGAAGGCTGCCTTCCCTGATATCTTTGTGCATTCTTGTATATTAAAAGTATTTGTGGCATTGGAAGTGGTTGAGTCACCATCCCTGGAGGTATTTAAAAGACATGTAGATGTGTCACTTAGGGACATGGTTTAGCGGTGAATTTGGCAGTGCTGGGCTAAGGGTTGGATTAAATGATCTTAAAGGTCTTTTCCAACCTAAATGATTCTGTGATTCTGTAATTTACAATTTTGAAAAGAGGTCTGGCAAAGCAGATTCATGCAAATACAGGTCAGGCTGAGCAGCTTCTGCAGACTCTGTTCTCCATGGGATATCGTGATTTGTATGTAGCTCACAGGGGGCTAATATGATGATAAAAAGAAGCAGACATTTGAGTTGTTAGTATTTGCAGAGGGATTGAAAAAAGTATAACTGACTTGAAGGCCAGAAGAGCAAAGCCCTTCAGAGAAGTGCCATGTTTCATGTGAATGAGACTCCCATCCAGTTCTACTCTGGAGGAGCCCACATGTAGACATATATTGTGTGATCTATTAGAAAGCCAACAAGCTGGGGTTGGGCAGAAGGACAATCCCACGTACTCACAGTGTCAGGGATGCTCTTTTCTTTAGACCTTATTTTTAAATGCCTTTTTTAAAGAAAAATAGAAATTAAGAGTATTTATCTAAGAAGAGTTTTTAGGGTACAGTTTGTACACTCTGAATGAACAGAGTTGCTGTGAATTATTGGGGGGTGTGAGTCATTAGGGACCATGGCACTGGGACCTACTTCACAGTACAAGGAAACATTTTTGACCTTCTTCTCTGCCAATCTTAGCATTGCAATTTTAGGTCTCACCAGTACTGGGATATTTGAATTGGAATTATCTGTTCTGGAATAGCTTCCCATGTGGAGGAGTGTCTGTTGTGAAATACATGGGATTTTTTTTTTCTTTTGGTTTTTTCTACTTCTTTCCATTACAGAAGTATTACTTTTGTTCAGAAGTACACAGTATTTCCAAATAGTGTTCAGAAATCATAACAGATTCTGTCCTTTTGTGTGGCTCTTATAGAACAGCTACAATATTTACCCTGAATTAATTTGCTTGTGTAGTCAAAAACTTGAATCTTACCTCACAAACGTGTATTCAAGACAGTGATGCACGTAGCAGCTCCTCAGTGCTCAAACTTGCAGAAAGCTGTAAGATGTTAAATTCTTGAAAAGTTTTTTGAGGTTGTAGATACTCAAACCAAAGAAGACTGCTATGCTGTTTTTTACCCCCAAGGGCTTCTAATTTGGACATCCCTGATACAAACCCCCTGCATCCCTGCCAGATTTCAAGTCAGATATTTTAGAACAGAGCTATTCAAAGCAAATACTTCCAGATTTTGTTTGTACAGCCACATTCTTTTTCATTGTGTTCAGAACCACCTAAACCAGTTGTTTCTCCTCACCCCGTAATTTCCGTATATGGTAGGAACAAAATCCCGCAGCCCAATTTCCAAGTAAAGTTCGGCAAAGCTGTCTCATCTCAAGATAGCTACTTTATGAGGGTTCTTAAACTTCCCTGTATAAGGAGAGCTGTTTGCACCACCCATTGAAACATTAATGGTACAGTAACTTGTGAGGAAAAGCAGCCTGCGGGTTGAGGGTTCAGGGCCCTGGACTCCAGTACTTGAGTTACTCTGCAGGTTACTTCCTGAACATTGCTGACAGAACCTGTCCTTTTTGCGTACTCCCAAACACGTGGTTCCTGCGCTGGCATGTGTAACCCGGTCACTGCAGTGTAGGCTGCATGATTCTCGTGGCTCAAGAAATGAATTGTGCAGAGTATAAATACCTGAGTTTCAGTGCTTTCTCTCTGAGTTTCATCATTTTCATATCTTTTGGAATGGCAAATGGGGTAGATGCTGTTATTGCAGAGTTGCTACTTGTTCTTTATTGTCTTCTTGTTCACTCAGATGTTTTAAATTAATTTTATAAATCTGAAAATTGTTTTAACATTGATGCAATTTGCACTCTGCTGTTTGCAGCAAAGACTTTGGCATCTCATTGGTTTCAAAAAATCAGCTTGATGTTCATTTCCTCTTTTTCTTTCCCTCTTTTTCCTTTTGCCCCCTAAAATGTTGTACATTCTTCTTCTGAGTGGTGTGACCAGTAAAAGTTGAAAGAAAATCACTGTTCTTGAGGAGACACAAACCCGTTGCGAGTTAGTATGGGATTTCCAAGTCTGGATGAGTCTACAGCAGTTTGTCCAGAAGTTGCCCAGTACCCATCTGTATCGGTGCTGCTCTGTTCCCTGGTAGCAGGCTGCCAAGCTGACTTGCTCAGCCAGCTCTGGAAAGTCGGGCTCCGAACAGACTTGGTCAGAACCCTTGCAGGAGTTAGAGCTTCACGGTAAAACTGACACAACCTCTCTGGGTCTGTGACACCAAGCTCCCTTTCGGGAGCCATGCTGGGGGACATGTGTGCAGTGCTGAACCTCAACCCTGCAACCCTGGACAAGGCAGACGTACTCTAGACTGTCTCCTCGTTTTAGTGAAAGGAAGAAAGGGAGTTGTACTGGTGCTGGCTAGCTGGCCAGCTTTCTGGTCCTTAGGAGACTGGCCCAGATGTAGAGCTGAAAACAAGAATCAACCTTAGCTTTACTTCTGGCAGAAGACAAGGAGTCTTAAAAGCTGTACCATTTTGACTGCAATGACTTTATGAAATAACTGTGTTTCCCATGGCTTGTGCACAAGTATTCAAGAATAAAAAACCTCTGTACCACTTTAAGAGCATTTACTCTTAAGCCTGTTATTTGTCAGATTGATAAAACGATCCCAGACTTAAAAAATTGTCCATGGAGCCCATGAAGCACTTGTAGCATCTCTGTAAAGTGGGGTTTCACTTCAGTTGCTGCTCCTTTCCAAATATTCCTCTTTGGTTTGCTCTCATTGCAGCACCACTGGAGCTTTGCAGGCTCTGCTGTTGTTGCAGTGGCAGATGTTATTCAATGGATATTTCAGCTGAGCTTGCTCTTTTTTTCCAGTGGTGTGAACTCAAGTAGAAAATCTTTAAGAGAATTATGTGGTATGTAAGATTCCTCATGCTCATAAGTCAGAGAATTGAGATCGTAAGTTACACAATTAATTTCATTAATCATGGAATGCCGGATTTAAGGTTCTTAGGATGTCTGCACACAGTACCATTTACATTTATTTCATATGTAACAATAGAGAGCCAGCTCCAGTTTTTATGAAAACCAATAGGAGATGAAGCTAAAAGACTTTATCAGGATGTGGACTTGTAGTGAAGCCACAGGTGTTCCCTCAGGTTCTTCAGAGTGATTACTCTATGTATAGCTACAGTGGTTTGCAACAGATGTGGTGGCCAGCAGAATTTAGGAAAGAAATTGGTGTAAAATAGAGCTGTGAAAATACAGCTTGTCAAATTCTCAGTTCTTCGCTTGTGGTGGGTGCAGCTGTAGAGTCTTAATTTTAGCACTTACATTTGATTCTGTTGAAGAGAAAGAGCCTCCTATGTTAGGTTAAACTTGGAAGAAGGCAGAGGTTCTTGCACATCCAAAACATGCAGGGAGGCTTTTTTCCAGTTTATGTTTTCTGTCAAAATTGGTCCCTTACCATGGGAAGTTTAACCCTGCATTTAGCTAGAAATTTATTGTAGATGATGTCAAAGGACTTAGAGACAATTTATAGCTCAAGTAGGAAAAAGGTTCTTGAGGTATTTCTGAGCTTTGAATTTCTCCCTCCCACTCAGCTGGTTTTCCAGCCAGTGCATTAGATTCCTCAGGCTTTGCCCCAGTCTGTTCAGGTATAAGTCTCAAAAAAACCCTTTTAATTAAATGCGTGACTAAGTAATCACACAGTTTTAAAAGTACACCATTTAGGGATGAGTGGATTTCTCTTTAAATCAGGGAAAACCCAGCTGCTTCTTTCTAGATTTCCAGGAAATTGCTTGAAAAGCTGTGCATTGCTAACACTCTATTGCTTATAGGTTGATACATTTTTGCAGAGTACATCCTTTGTACTTAGACTTTAAAATTAACATGGCCTCTTGGTAATTGTATTTTTGTGTGAAGCACTGGTGGGAGAGTGTATTTTGATACCTGCTTAAATTGTAGGAGTTGAGTTGATCAGGTCTGTTTCTGCAATTAAAGATCTGCTCACACGTATCGTAAGGATTGAGGGTGCTATTGTTGTGCATGGAAGAAGTTTTGGTTTTATTGAATAAGAATGTCAGGAAGTATTTTCCTTGAACTTTGTACAGTCATCTCCAGACAAAAGGCCAAGTTTCAATTTTTCTGATGTTCTCAGTGTAACCTTGAATATTTTTATTTTGTCCCTCATTCGTTCTCATTTTAACTTAAAAACAGAAGTCTTGCTCAAATGTGTTCTGCTGGACCAAAGTATTGTGTCTCTTGCTGCAAGCCAATGAGAAATAGAATTGTTTCTACACAAGTCTCATCTGGCATTAGAAAGTGGTTTTTGACGAAGAAACAGCCATTGGAGGTTGCTGGTTTTATTGTTAAATCCTTTGATATATTAACTTTTGAGCTCTGAAGAGTTTTCCCCAAGTTTCCTCGCTTATCTAATTACATGGTTCAGAAATTCTTCTATTTTTACACTGAAACATCCAAACAATTTACTACCATGTCTGTGACCCCACAGGTCAGAATCTGGTCTGGGATTCACTCTCCACAGTAGCTCAGCATTGTCCAGAACTGCACCTTTGTATTGCTGAGTTCACTGTGTACAGTATCCAGCATTTTTATGGAAAACCGTGCAAGTTGCACTTTTCTGACCGTTCTGTGTTTAAATGGGGTATCTAGAGCTGCTTGTTTATCGCTGGCTTGCTTTGTCTCATATCTCTGGTTCTTACAGCACCGCCTCAGTTGTAAAAATTCTGCAGTTTTCGGAGGTCAGATGGTCAAAATCCCAATACTGAACTGTGCTTTATGAGATACAGTTCTTAATACAGCTACTCTTACTGGCTCCCTAGACTTGGTTAAAAAAAAAAAAAAGAAAACCAAACTCTTAGTATTTAATCACCCAAAGAAGATTAAATTTAGTTTCTGAAGGTATATATAAATACATACGAAAACCTGTGGCTTTGGTTATTGTTTCAGATTATATATCTTTTTTTTTCTTTCCCCAGGGCCGATTACTGGAAATCTCAGCCTAAAAAATTCTGCGATTACTGCAAGTGCTGGATAGCAGACAACAGACCTGTACGATGGTCTACCATATTATGTCCATTATTTGAAATATTAGGAATTTGAATTACAGGCTTCTAACATCACTTTTTGATACTAGTCTGTTGATGCATGAAATTTGTTTTTATAAAAATGCCTTTGTAATACCTGTGATGCTTAAAATATATTACATCAGAGCCAGATACCCACATACAAGATCGTGTGTGCTGTTCTACTTGGCAGTACAGATAAGGACTAAATATCTGACCCTGCTTATGCTTTGAGTTCTGTAACTTAACATCTGGTCTGTCTTGAAACTTTGTCTGCGCCTGTTCTTCGCTTTCATGTGCAAGTAGAAAGCAAAACCTGGCGTCTGTACTGTTTGTATGTGGAAGGCACGGTACAGCCAGCTCTCTGAGCTCTTAAAGCAGGTTTCTTTCATTTCACACAGCCCATAGAAACATTACTGTGTTTCTGACTTGCAGATGCCTTTTGCAGACTACTAGACACATTGGTGTCTTCCTTAGCAGTAAGTTTTGCATTCCTGACTGGATACCAGGGGTACTCCTTGAGCTGAGCTTCCTCTGGCTTACAGTAAGATACCTGATAAGCTCACATGAACTGCAGGTATCTTCTTGGAGTAAGTGAAGAGAAATACGTGTCAAGGGAGGGGTTTGAGTAATTTATAAAATCTGTCTCTAAACGAGATGAGTCATGCTGGGGTGTGCATCCTCTGCACATCAGTTTGTGCACAGAAATTCTAGGGTTACCAGCTCAGGCTTAGGCATCTAACATCTGAACATCTAAATGAGCACAGATGTTTTAATGTGAGAACCACATGAGGACTTCCACTGTTGTACCTGTCAGGAGCTTCTGAGCTCCTTCTGGCTCCTACTGGATGCAGTCTTTCTGGCAGCTTTTTGGCTTGCAGACTGTTCTGTTATCCTTAGTTATCCAACTCTCCCACTTTGCCTTTTCCTCCTTCTCTCTCTCTTTTTCAGATTTTTGAACCTGCAGACTAGTTAAAATTCATGAGATGTTTGTGAAGTGTAGCATAATCTAATTAAGGGCAGTAGCTAATATTTGGAACACTCAATAATCCATATGGTTTTTAAAAGTTTGCATGAGAACAGGAAAAAAAATCATGATGATGCATGAAAGGATAGCATGAAGAGGGAACCCAGATTCCGTTATTTGTCTCTAATGTGTGCTAAGCAATATTATTTGAAAAAAATCTTAAAAATATAC
Organism: Struthidea cinerea; assembly: GCA_013397865.1. Lineage (NCBI taxonomy): Eukaryota > Metazoa > Chordata > Aves > Passeriformes > Corcoracidae > Struthidea > Struthidea cinerea. The sequence goes on along the minus strand of VZTI01003755.1, from coordinate 1,830,917 downwards.
TATGAGATTTTGTTACACCATTTTGGAGTGTTACTGATTTTTCATAATTTCTCTGTTGAATGTTTCTCAGTGGTCCTGTATTCCTATAGCCATTTTATAGCTGTAGTGTTTGCTGTAAGTGTTCTCAGAGCAGGTCACATTGAGGCTTGTTCAACTAAAATTAGTCCAACTAAATTTTAAGTAACTAAAATTAACTGTTTTAAAATTGTATAATACATATATTTTTCTTGGTTTTTTTCTTGCTTTGAAGAGCATTGAGTTTCATGAAAGAGGAAAGAATCATAAAGAAAATGTGGCAAAAAGAATTAGTGAGGTAACTCAAATATCTTAATTGCATAAATGCTTATTTTTACTCTCTTTCATTATCAGATTGGTTTAATTTATTCTCTTGGGGTTTTTTTGTTTTGTTTTAGATTAAAAAGAAAAGCTTGGAAAAGGCAAAAGAAGAAGAAAACATGTCAAAAGAATTTGCAGCAATGGAGGAGGCTGCAATGAAAGCATATCAAGAGGATATGAAAAGGCTTGGAATTAAGCCAGGTAGTTCATGTAGCTGCCAGAAGATTAAAGACAGAATTGAAAGAATATTGAATAGGAAAGCTTTGTCTTAAATTAAGTTTAGGAACGAGAGAGGAGGTCTCCAGGACTGTTGCTCACTAAAAAAAAAAAAAAAAGGAATCTGCAAAATGCCAGTAGTAGAAGTTGCAGTACAGAATATTTATAGCTATGGTATCCTCTGATCCATGGAACAATCAAATTTGGAGCAGAAAAATTAAACAATGTGTTAACAGAAAATTAGGCTGTAGTTGCTACTTTGAATCAGCAGTGCAGCTTCCTTTGATTAATTTTATGTTTCACTTTTGCCAGTTGGAAGCAAAAGTTCCTATGAGTAGGAGAGGCTGGATTCCTACTGGTGTCAAACAGTGGAGATGAGAATCTCCTAGTTGGCTTGCAGCTCAGCGAGTACCTTTGTTCTGTACATTGAAGATAAATTATCCTTTAAAAACAAGTTTGTAGTTTCAGGCTCCTGTAGAAGCTGTCTTTTTCAGAACTCTTTTAGTTTCTCTTTTGTTGTTGAGTTAGACCTCATTGGTCCTTATGGTTTTTCTCTTTGTTACTCATAATTTTAAATTTGGACTTTGTTATGATGTTATAGTAGTGCTACAATGCAAGATTCTTTTAATATAGTCTTTGAAGTACACTTGCTATGAGTATAATACTAATGATTTTCACTCATTAATGAAAATACCTGTAAGAACAAACTTTCCTATTTTCTGTTGTGCAAGAGTGACTAATATTTAAGTTCAGAATAGTACTCTTTTTTAAAGGGTATTGTTTTCTTTAAGATGATGTAGGTTCCAGTTCAACACAGAGTAGAATGCAGAGTAACACAGTGGAAACTAAAGGAAAGAAAGAAAAGAAAGAGAAGAAGGAAAAGAAAGAAAAGAAAAAAAAGACTTCTCAGGATGCCTCAATGCCACCAAAAATTGAAACGAAGGAGTGGGTACAAGGATTATCTCCCGAAGGCTATACATACTACTACAACACAAAAACTGGAGGTAAAAGCTGAGGAGCAAGTGCAGATGTAATTATTGGATATAAGTGAGAAAAGACTATCTGCATTTCTTTACTCCTCTGCTCTTTCAGTAGTAAGCTGATTATTGAAATGTGAACACTTAGATGGAGTTTTGGTATTTAACATTCGAGACTTGGGCATCCAGAATTTCAGACTGGTTTTGCTGTTTGTTAATAATGGAAGAATGCAGTAATTCCACAGTTTCTGGAAGTGTTTAGCCTGCCAGGGGTTAGGTATACAAAGATAGCTGTGTTCTTCCTGAAGAGGCTTTGTGATCAGGAATGTGAAATAAACTGATCGTGTCTTTCCACATTTACAGGATTTATCTGACTTCTTTTGAGGAGCTGTGTGTTGTGATCTACTTTAGAACATGAAAGCAACCCTCTTTTATGATTAATGAGAATGTTACAAACTGTTTCTTATAAATTTAAGGATTGACATTAGTATTTACTGTAGCCTTTCATCATTTCATTTTATTTTTTTTCTTTAAAACCAAAAATCCTGTATTTCTGTATCAGGCTTAGTAATAGAGTCTGGAGGGTTGTTAGTGCCAGTAAAGCCAGCTGCAATTATGATACTTTGGTTTATTGTTCATACCATAGTTTGGTCAAGGATTATTCGTATTCCAGTGAGGTGTATGTATGTATATTTTCTTTTATTTGTTTACATGTGTAAACACATCAGTGTCACATCCTTTAGATCTGTTTTTAGTAAAGATTATTAAATATAAACCGAATTGAATGAAATATGGGTGAAATATGCTTTTGTTTTTTAAGAATCACAGTGGGAGAAACCTAAAGGATTCCAAGGCAACTCTCAAAACTCACAAACGGTAATCAAATTATTCATATTTGGTTTTGTCCTTGTAAACACTTAAATAATCTAAGCAATTTGCAAGTCTTCTGATTGTGGAAAATAAATTTTTTGCCCTTTGTAAACTTAAGAAAATATAATTTGAATATGTAGAATAATTTGTGATAAACTGCAGTTTCACTATAGAACTCCTATTTGGCTAATTTGTCTGTCCAGGGAAGGGAAGTAATTAATGGTGGTTGGGTTCCTGCAGAATATACTTCTTTTATGCTTCAGCCCATAAAATTGAAAGCATTGAGGAAATTCTGAATAAATTCTGTTAAACCTTTTTTGAATGAAATGTAATTATAAAAACTAAATATTACACAGTTGAAATAGTTAAGCCTCCTTTATCTGAGGCAACTCTGAGATTGCATTGTCAGGTAGTTGAAAAAAAAGAATGCCCATTTTTTGTTTGCTTTACAATACAGTTACATAATAAATTGTGTTTTTCCTGGGTTTCTTATGATCATGGAACCTATATGCAAGCAATTATTCAGCATAATTAGCAATTTAGTATGTTAACTTAATTTTTCTTATTTGAGGCACAGAAAAACTTGCAGAATAGTCCAAAGGCAGAAAGATTTATTATTATTATTAATGGGTTTTCCTGTGATACTTACCACTGCAGGATTTTTGTGCTTTGCAGCATTAAAAATAGGATTTTTCCAAAACTCCTGTGATGTTATGTTTCCCTGTTTTCAAGATAGGTGTCATATGTACACTATGATTTGATGTCAGTTTTGTTTGGTTTGCCAGTGTTGGATTTTACACTAGAGTTCAAAAAAACCTGGTGTTTTCAGAGTGCTTGACATTCTGTAGCTCTGTATCATCACATGACGTGGTACTCTGGCTTTCTGATTTCCTTGTCCTGTGGGTTTGCACACGTTGTTCATCAGCACTTCAACTTTATCTTTTCAGTCAAGGCATAGCATTGCAATATTTAAAGCCAGTCTTATTGTAGCTTTCCACTGAAAGAGGCGGTCCTGAAACTGATCTTGTTTGGTCCTTGGGACATATTTACCCTGACAGTGCACTAGTTCAGGCAGTGAAGGCATCAGAGTTTAGGTTAGTGCTTTGGAGACTTGTTTCCTTGCTATCAGCATTCTGAATAGTCAGAAAAAAATGCCAATGTGGGGAGAGCAGATTGGGGGAGAGAAGGCACTCCCTTCTTGGCAACAATTTGAAGTTAGCTCATCCTAGCCATATCAGAAGCACACACCTTCAGCCCCCAGTATCTGTAACACCACACAGCTATATTTTGCCTTTCCTCCCTCACCCTGCTCAGTGACTTCGTCCTGTCTTGAGTTATTTTCACTATGGCTAAAAACAAGCATTTGATTGCTCCCTTATTTAGTCTGAGCTAAGGATATTGGGAACATTCCAGATCTCTAACTAGGACTCACTGCCCAGAAATTAAAGGCCATGCTTGCAATATATCGTGCGGTTGAGATTCAGGAGCCCCTCTGGTTTTACAGCACTTTAGGTTGTTGTTCAGACTTGGTAAGAGATGGGGAGAACAGAGTAATGAAGGGGCGTGTTGAAGACTACCTACAACCAGTTAGACTGACAGCATCCTTGTTAGGATTTATGTCATGGGACACTCAGTGTGCCTAGTGTCAGATATTGACTGAAAAACTCTAACCAACAGGTCTACAATGCTCAGGATCTAATGCTTAAAAAAAAAAAAGGTTATACTTAAGACTGGTTTTTTTTAATCTTCTTTATACTTAAAATAAACTTTCCTTTTGCTTCTTTTGTCAAAACCAGCACACTGAAACTTCTGAGGGCAAAACTTTGAGGAAACTTGATTCTGAAGACTTTCTTGCCTTTGCCTGCTCTGAACTTACAGTACAATTTTTTTGTGTTTACGGAGTGGGTGCAAGAGCTTTAACTTCTGAATTTTATTGTGTTTTTATTAAAAAAAACCCAGCAAAGTTTTAATAAGAGTGTTAAGCAAATGTATAGGTGTGCAAAAGCCTGTCTGGATATCTCTGTATACACACACACATTTATTAGTGCCAAAATAACGTATGGTGAAGTTGCCCAACACAGAGCTGGCAGTATTGGTGCTTAAGGAGCAGGGAAGTAGTTGTGTGTGTAAGAGGTGATGAAAACCAGTTTCTTAAGGAAAATGTTAGGGCATGGATAATGACTGATTATATAGCTGTAGCTGATTCTGGAAAAAAAAAATTAGATATCCACAAAGGTATACCAGCAAGTTGTGCCACATTTCATGTTTATTTATTAATCTGTAGGGAAAAACAGAGCATTGTTGAAATTGGTGCTTTAGTAAAGAAGTAAAATGGTTGGCATGCAAAGTTTGATTCTATAATTATTTGTTGTAATGTTCTATTTTGGAATAAATTTTTATTTGTTTGTGTATGTTTAATTTGTGATAGAATTTATTGGTATTGGTTTTCTGTAGCCCTCAGTCTCCCAGAGAATTTTTTCAGCAGCCTCCACTCAAGACAATGACCCAAATAGTAAATTACAGCCTATGGGGTGAATATTTTGAAAAAAAACCCAGACATGTAAAATAATGGCCTATATAATAATTTAAACTGTATGGCAGCATTTATTATACAGCCTCATACTAATTATCCACTGTTTGAAAAGTAATTGTGTATTGCATTTGCTGTATTTTAAGTTATGGAATTCCATCTCGTTGGAGTCGAAGGGGATACTTTCTTACAACGTTAGGGGTTCAAGCTTTAAACCAGTAAAATGATCACAGACAAAAAGTACTTAGGGATTGAATAGACTTATAAGTGATACTTTGGCTGATCCTGAAGGCTTTTTCATGAGCTCTCCTGTATCTTTTTCCTAGGGAGCAGAGTGGGTAGAAGGTGTCACTGAAGATGGTCATACCTATTACTATAACACACAAACTGGAGGTAAGGAGAGCTTTCTTTCCAGTTAAGCTCTGTTTCAGGAGAGAGGGTTTTCAGAAAAGCTTTTTGTTTTGCAAATAACTGCATTTTTTACTAAGTTTTGTATTTTTTAAGCTGCTGTCTTAGTAGAAATAAAATAGTTGCTTAAGTCAGCACTGCCTTTAGAGCTGCATTGTCAGTCATAGTGCTTGGACATTCAACTTGTAATTCTAAACTAGTCATTCTTCTTTACTACATTTATACTGAAATTACAATTTGGAAACTAGAAGGGGGCAGGATCTTGTGTTGATGGGCATATAGGACTGAATAAGAATCTCCTAAACTTTTCCTCTTGCTGATGTAGCATTGATAAGAAAGTCCAGAATTTTACCTCCTACTTCTTTTTCCCTTTTTTCCCCTACTTGGGGAACTTTGTGGTAACTCCCTCAGAATAGCATCCGCTTTCTAAATCTGTTTGAATCATTTTAAGGTCAATGATGCCTCTCTGGAGAGCAAGTGATTTTTATGCTCGCTATGAGTTTTCCTTCTGCAGTTGGGTATGAAGTGGCATTGCTAATGCTGGCAAGAATAGGGGAAAAAAACCCAAAAAAACGAAAAAAAAAAAAAAAAAAAAGCCCCACCCCAATCCAAAACCCTTCAGTTTTTCAACAGGCCACTCCCCTGCCCAAATGATTTGCAATTTCTTTTGAAAAGGAAGAGAGATGTTGGTTATTTTTAAACATTGCCTTCCAAGTTCAAATACATTTTATGCCTATGTTTGCTGTTCTTTTAAGTACTTCATAGACATATGACACTTGGGAAGAATATATTTCTAATCATCACATTTGGCAGAATTTTGGCTTTTGAGATTTCAGGTTGATCCCTCATTTTTTTAAAGCTGTAAGTAAGAGTCTTGGGATTGCTTTAAAATTACTTCTCTGTTTTGTTAGCAGCAATTCCATCCTCTGAAGACAAGACAAATTTTTAACTGATATAAATAGTTAAAAGTGTCTCATGTCAGACATAACTTAGGAGACTGATGGCTCCAGGCTTGGTGCTACAAGTCATGCTTTGGGAGGCTGCACCTACTCCACTCTGTACCTGGGAAACTGAACTTGCTCAGTTACTAATCTGAAGCCAGGTGACAGCAATACCCTTAAGGGACTGTGCTGTTCATGCAGCCATTCGTTGCCAGTTTCTTACATCTGTACTTCTTCAAGATACATCTAGGCACTTACATGTTGTGTTGTTGGCAGTTAGGAAAAAGAGTAGGTTTTTTTACATCTGAAAGCTTATATAAAATTCTAGACTGAAAGTTGGTGTACTTTTGCCTTATTCTTACTAAAACCAGTTTTAAGACCACTGAGTCATCTTTTATTTAAATATTTCTTCTCAGTATATTTACTGGAATACTACTTTTAAATTGAAAATGAGGATATATGTGTATGTTTATATCCTGTACATACTTCCATGTCTTTTCAAATTGATGTTTGTATTTCCTTGTTTGCTTGAGAGCTCTTTTAACTAGAGACCTAACGTTACCATGCAAAGTAGTACTTGAAAGGGGTTTAGCTGCCTGGAGACCTGAGGCTTACAGTTATCATTCTTTACTTTATCCTGTCTTTGTAATCACTGAACAGCTCAAATCAAATAGGCACATCTAGAGGGCAATTAATTTATTTGTCTGTCCTGTGTAAGGATGAGAGGGACCACAGTCTTGTGGGTCACGGTTCACCATGTGTGATGGTTTTTGTAAGAGCTAATTAAAACAAGCTTTATCAACAGTGCACTCAGCTGTCATGTCTGTGTCTCTGCTGGGAAGAAATGTTATCTTTCTGATTATAGTTATTAAAACAAACGTACCAAACAAAGGCAAAAGCCTTTTGCTAAATTATTTGCTGTATTTTTGCATAAGGCAGCACTGTTTCTGAAAGGTTATGTTGTCGAAGCAATAACAGATCAAAATGAGAAGCATAAATAATGTGGTTGTTCAAATGTCTTGGACAGTATCCACGTGGGAGAAACCGGATGGTTTTGTTTCCTCTTCAAATGAGAAGGGTCAGCGTGACAAGCCTGCTGAAACAGCGTCTGAATCAGACTCAGAAGATAGTGAGAATGAAGCAGAGTGTCCAGTAACAAACTTCAAGGTAGGTTTTTTTCAGATTTATTTTGCATACATGATCTTATACTAGAAAATTATAACTATATCTTTTATGTTTTGTGGTAGGCTGTACTCACTGAAACGAGATTAAAACGTGTGACTGAAAGTAAAATTTTGCACTTCTTAATAAAATGAATATTTATTCAATTATTTGGCTCATTAGTGGCACTGTTCCAGAATAGAAATCATGATCTTTCCTTCAACTCACCAGAAGTATCTTGAATTCTACAAGAAATGTGATGTTCTCTGAGAAAGGTCACTGTCATGTCTCTGAAATAATCCACAGAATGGTTTGGATTTCAGTGTGAGGGTGACTTCAGCCTTTCATTGGTAAATGTGACTGCCATAGAGACCTTCAGGGAATGCTTTGGACTGAAAATGGCATGGTTATAGTTTCCTTATTAAATTGAGAAAAAACATAGACAGCTCATAGTAAAAAGTCTCTATCAATTACATATTTAAAACATACATTTAAAATATAAGATAAAGGGTGTGATAATGTCTCTGGTTGGGTTAGATGGTTTCCCTGGAGCGGGTAATTCAGAACGGACAGTGACAGTTTAAATACAAAATGTATTCCTAGACAGGTATTAATTGTAAAACACATATTTTTGTATCACTGAATCATTATAAACTGCTACCAGGTATTAGCAATAAAATGTGTGCATCTACGTGTAGAGAAAGTTGCATGTGAATGTTTTCCTCTTTATTTTAAGATATGCTAAGCTTTGTTTTCGGGTCAGTTTGTGAGTTTGTTAACTTCAGCCTTGGTAAATGGGGTTTTCCAACTTTAACTTCTTGTAACATTCAAGATTTTTTTTTTTAATCTATAAAGCTCAAGAAGAAAAATTTCTAGATTTCTAGATATCACAATATGAGTTTATTGTTTCAAGTTACCCTTGGTTGAAAAGTGTGAATAGTAGATAATAAGTAGATATTAATAGTAGCAAATTAAAATATGTAAAATAAAGCTACATTATGTTTTTATTTAGGCATTTGTGCTTAAGATGGGTTTTTTCCTCTTTAGAGGAAAGGAGATAATGCTGAAGAATCAAAGGAAGGGAAAAAATCTCCTAAAGCTAAAAAGTTAAGCCCTTATGGGAAATGGCGAGAAGTTAAGTCAGAAGAAACCGTGGATAAAGAGGAGAGTACATCAGCTTCCCAAGAAACCTCTAGTGATGGATCTAACAAGACCAACCCTTATGGAAAATGGAAAGCACTTAAGGAAGTAGGGGAAGAACAAGAAGAAGAAGCAGGGTGAGTATCTTTTCACCATCATTATTTTCATGATTTTGTTTTCAAGAACTGAAGCTTTTTCTCCCGAATCTGGCAGAATTAGCACAGCTGTGATTGGAAATGTTGCCCAAATACAATTCTTTTCACAGTGATTATTTTAAGTAATAGCTCTCCATTACAGATAGAGGTGGTGTTTTGGTTTTTGTGCAGAAGTTCACCGTGAGTACATAGTAAATTGAAGTCATTTAAGAATCATAGTCATGAACTGTTTTTTCAGAGGCTGAGTATCAAATATTTAAATGTTGTTACTCTAAGCTTATGTTCCTTAACATCACCTCCTTCAACAATCTGGTTCAGCTGCCCCGGGAGCTCCTATGATCTCTCTATCTCTTTCTCTCTCCCGTGTCAGACCAATGAACTGCAAATGTTTTCATGAAGTGCATCTGATCAGAAGGGTTGTTTTGTTTTTCTGCATAATGCCTGAGGTGGATTTTTTTTTCTTTTTTTTTCCCTTGTGAAGTATGCTCTTTTATTGTCAGCTTCTTGTTGTGGGTCGTGCAAGGAGTCTGGCAAAAATAGGCTTTGGAGAATGAAAAGAGTCTTCTTCCTTATGCTTACTCCATTCTCCAACATTTTAGTCTAAATTATTGAGCAGGTGGACCTCCAGCAGTGTTCCTACAAAATTAAGCACTGATGCACTTCTTGGAGACGATAATGTTCACGTAACACCTCCTGTATTGGGCCAGCTAAACTGCTCCTTGACTCCTGAGCTGAAAAATTATTTTGGGTTTTTGGGAAGCACTGTGTAGTAAAAAGTGCTTTCATCTACTGAACCTCATAGATCAGTCTGTACTTTAACAGGCTTGCGATGAGCACACGTGTCAACAAGACAGATGCAGTTGTTCATTATTTTCTTTAAATTCAGTCTAGGCACAGTGCCAACCACTTCCAGGAGGTTTACATTTTTGGGATACTGCAACAATCACATTTTCTTGACTTGCCATCATTCTTGTGGCTCCTCTTTGGGTGCTTGAGCAGATCTATGTCTTCCTAGAAGCATGGGACCCCAAACTGGGCATAGTACATGAGCTGACATCAGACTAACACTTGGTAATAGCAAAAGTATTCTTGAATTGGATTGGCCAATATTTCTGCAGCAGTGTTGTGTTGGTGTGATTTAGGTAACTTTCTGCCAACTCTTCGGTTCTTCTGCGTATGTTTGTGCCACAGGCTATCCTTGTGGAACATGTTGTTTTGCTGCTGACCCCTTAAAACTGATGGGTCATTTTTAGTTGATGTCTTTGATTTGTTTGGACCAGTATTGGCTGTGATCCTGCCCTCCAAAGGCATAGGGTCACTGTCTGATTTGGTAAGCTGGGTCTCTCCTCTGTCATGCAGTCCCTTCAGGATGGATGCTTGAGGAAAACAACTCAATGGTGTTTTGGCAGTGAGCCACTGCTATTTACTCACTATCTACTGTCCTTCAATATTCTCAAATTTACAGACGTACGGCCCTGTTATCTCTTGCAGGACTGTTGACACGATGCATGCTTGGGCCATGCTATAAGCTCTGCACAGAATGAGGTGTTAGTTTGTTACTTTTTATGGCAGCCCACACAGAAGAAACAAAGAACATGGGTTTTTTTCTTGATGCCTGTCATGATGATGACTAGAAGACTGCATCTAGCTCAAGCTGTTTTGTCAAATAGAAATAGCTGTTGCTGTCTGCAATACACCATGTTGTTTTCTCCATGTACATTAACCCTTTGACATTTTCCTGTCTTGTCCCAGTGAAAAAGTGGACCTGGAGCTTCCAAATACAGAGAGTGACATTGGGGCACCCCCAGTGCTAGAGGATCCAGAAGAGGAAACAGTGATATTTAAGGAGAAGACAGTCACCTCCCTTGGAGACCTGATAGAAGGGGTGCCAACATTTAAGAAGAGGAAATTTGAAAATGGAAAATCTAGAAACTTAAGACAAAGACTAAGTGATCAGTAATACTTAACAAATCATTTTAGATTCTGTTTAAGCTAGAGTGAATCAAAAGTTTAATATTTTAAACAGGCTTTTATAAAGAAAATATTGGATAGAAGTTAAGAATTTATAGGTATTAAAACATACGTGAGTTTAATATTTTTTTATTTTATTTTGATGTGATTGGTTTTGGAATGGAAGTTTGTGTTAAATTACTTATGCAATATTGTAAATACGTGTATTCTTTATTTTAACCATGCCATCCAAGTTGTATTTGCTCTGTGTGTGCTGTTTTAAATACATTTCATAAGGTTTTTTACTCCTTTTCTAAGTATGTGAGAATGTAGTAATCCTTAATCTGACAAAAATGAAGCAGACCTTTTATTTTTAGAGAGGAGCTTGATCAATAGCATATCCTAGAGAGTAAACTCATCCGTCAAGATTGTTTATGTGGCATAGTTTCTCCACTAATGAGTAAAATATTGTGCTTACTAACCTTTGTCTGATCACTTGCAAAAGAGTGGGTGGTGAGACTGCCAATATTTCAAACTGATCATTTGGAAGCTGTTTTTAGAAGAGTTAGTCACATCAGTGCCACCCATTCCAAATAATGTTCTGAAAAATTATTTGTGTATGTGCATGATAAATGTATTAAACCTCTGCAGAAGATTTAACCCTGATGAATCCTAACTTGTAGTAACAGCACCAGAGCCACCCTGTTGGAGTAGACATTTCTGTGATGTTTTCCTGTCTCCTGCTTTATTGTTGCCTACTTGAATTTTTCTTTCCTTTTACTTAAAAAGTTTTCTTTTTTAGTCTTGCTTTCTTTTTGTCTCTTTCCCAGCAAAAAACCACTTGCCTGATATTTTAATGAAAAAATACTTCAGAGACTTGGCCCTGCTACAGCCTACAGGACCATTTTTGAGGTGGTCGTGTTTTTTCTGTTGATCAGAAGTGTGTGTTTTAGGGTTGCAGTGTTTGATAAACTGAGAGGGCCCAAGTGTATTGAAGCTTCATCATTCTCAGTACCATAGGGGAGGCAAACAAAAGATCAGCAGAGCTGATGGCTGTAGAGTCCAAGATGACTTTGACATTTTCTTAAGGATTGTAGATTTTATTTCTTCACTTGGTGGGATTGGTCTGCATTTAGCATCACCAGGATTCATTGTCCGTGTCAGAATATAGCAGCACTCGTGGCTCCTCTAGCCATCAAACAGTGAACCATAAAGGTTCAAATAATGAATCTGTTAAAAACTAATTCTCTCTCCTTAAAGCTTGCCATGTTTTGTTCAGGAGAGTCTCAGTCAAAAAAAAAGGAGTGCAGTTAAGATAGTTGTCAAGAGTCCAGCAAAATAGAGTTGGTAGCTGCTGAGCTTGAATTTCTTTGAGAAAACTACTGTTAATCTGTTGGATCAATTGAGAAAGGAGTGCAAGACAGGGAATCTGGTTTATTGTGTGTTACAGTGGAAGTTGAAGTCCCTTTTTCTATTCTGTGACTTTTACTCTATGTTTAGAAGAGAATTAAGTATTATATTTAATCCCATGCATTTCCTTGGCTTCCTCAGGGTTGCTGTATTTTGTCTGATGTTTGTTCTGATAAATTTGAAAGTTTACTGTAACATCTGACCCTGGATTATCATTTAGAGATGCAGGACAAATGCAGGATGCTTCGAAGTCTTAGATGCAGGAATGTACAACATGTACTCCAAGGAGAGGGTTTCTTAATCGGATCTTTTAGGATATGTTCTTACTTGAACATTACTCTGGCATCCAGGAGCCTGCTCTAACTTGAAGTCTCCTTGTGTTTGTGGCCAGTTTACTCTTCCAATTTCCACAAGTCCTGCCCTTGAGCTAAGTAGCTTTTCTTCATCTTGAATCCATCGCATCTTCTCTCTTTGAAATCACAAACAGCGTCCTTATGCGACAGGACCTTCAGTGTCCCACCAGTGCTTCTCTTCATCCTTTCCAGTCTGAGTCTGCCTGGACTACGCTTGCCTAGATGAGTTTCCCTGGGCTAGTTTATCTCAATTAGGGCCATGCATGATGTCACCAATACTTCCTTAGCATATTGGAAGTAACTCTTGATACGTCCCTAAATCTCACTTGCCTTTCACATGACCCCATCACGCTGTCTGCTATGGGTGCCCTTACCACTTCATCTGATTCTGTCTGCTCCTTTGCATTTGCCAGCTGGTGAGTTACCAGCTGGTCATGCTTTCCTTTCAAGCACAATTCTTTTTCTTCTTAGACATATTTTTGTACTGCTGTACTCATCCTCTTTCTGTTACTCCAAGCCTAAAGTGTATACCACATACATTTCATTGATTTCTGAAAAGTTATTTTTTGTTTGTTAGTACAGTTTTATCAAGTAGTACAGGGTTTTTTTGTAGGCTCCACTTTTAATATCCTCTGAGGAGGATAGCTTTCCTCTTTTAGTGAGGTACCCAAAATATTAGCATCTTTCCTTTAAAAAGTTTTGTCACTTTGAAGTGGTCACAGGCAGTGATTTAAGATACCTGTAACTAAATCTCTTGAGCAGATGTTTAAAGTCATCTGAAAATGAGTGTTCAAAACTTGTTTCCTTGTGGAGCTGCTGTTAGTTGTAATATGAACCAAAGGTCTTTGTATTGTGTTAAATAGACAAACCGGAACATTAGGAAAAAAGATTAATAGTTTTCTTTCCTCACAGCTAGTAAAGTTAGTTTAAATACCATACATGTGGTTTTAGCTGATGTGACTTTTAAAGCCTGCATTTCACAAAGAAATACAGCACTTTGCTTTCCACTACCTCTGAAAGTCAGAGACCAGTTAATTTTTTGTTCTTAAGTTATAAAAAGGGCCAGGTGAATGAATTTTGATATATCGGAAGCCATTGTTTAATTTTGCACCATGCTGTCATTCAATTTCCTTGCTGTGTATCTAAACCAAATATTTTTTGCTCTACACAAAATACTGTCTTGTGTGATATTTAAGGCAGACGCTGCTTTTCCAGGACATCTGTTTTGCACAGATCTCTCTCCCTTCTGTCCTATCTCCCTGCAAGTCTTCTGCTTTTGGATTTTGCTATAGGAACCCTCTAGGTATTGCCGCAGTTACGCTCCTCATCTGCTAACCCTTCTTTGGGCTGCACTGCCTTTTGACAAAGGAATGTTCCTTTTACTGTTTCAGCAGAGTGTTTTCTTTTCTGGCTGATGTATTTTCTACCACGCAGTGTGTTTTTATCGGCTTGCCTGCTTTTATTGCAAGCTCCTTGAGTGAGGACTACACCCTTGGTTTTATATGATGTCATAGACATTATTAGCAATATGAGAAGAGCCAGAGAGCAGGGGGGGAGTCATTGCAATTTCTGATGATGATTTCCACTGTGTGGTTTTGAGCCAGTCAGTTAACTGCTCTGTATTTTTCTTTCCTTGCCTCATGTTTTCATCCACCTTGTCTGTTTAGAAAGGCAGCTTCACGGTGTAAGGTTTGTGTGTGTTTTTCAGCAGGGCCTGCCTGAAGTTGGTGATGCTCTTAGAAGCAAACATAATTGCATATATGGAAAAAAGAAAAATTATTTTGTTGGGCATTTGCTATGCCAGGAGCTGTGCAGAGACCACTCAGTTGTACTCATGTTATAGAATAATCCTTGTTCCTATTTAGGCTAAAGCACATTTTAATCCTTCACCTGGGGATTTGCAGATTGAAATCCACACTTTCCTAAAAGAGTAAAGTTTTGTTTGACCCTCATAGATAAAATCTGCCTGCAGCATCATTCAGTCCCAATATTCAGTTTTAGAAGTGGGAGGGCTGGTCATGACATAGATCTGAGTTAAATTCACTAATCTGTGCATGTATAAAAATATTTCTTCTTTTTTTTTTCTTCCCTGAAAGAGATTTTATTTCAGTGCAAATTTTGGCATCTCAGAAAGGGAGTAAAAAACTATTTCATGCTGCTTGGTTTCTTAGATTTGTTCTTTGAGTTGTGTCTCCCCTTTTTTAGTGCTTTTCTTATTATTGCTGTCTTCCTCAAATTGTCTTCCTCCAGTATTCCAGATATGCAAATCTCTGTATCACTGCTGTGCCATGTTTCTGGTGTCCTCCTTCACCTTCTCCCTGCTCTGCCGAGATTTCCAGAAAGCTTCATGTTCTTCTGTAGCCACCACCATGTGTCCAGGTCCTGGCTCCCGCGAGCACATCTGCTGCCTGTTTGCACCGTGCCCTGAAGAACCCTGTCTGTTTTCCAACAAAACACAAGCTATTTCAAGACTTGGCTACATGTGCTCTTTTGATTTCCTTGATAATTCCTTTTCCCAAGACTCATTCCATTCCTCATACGGGGTTTGCAGCCCTTAGATCCTTTTGCTTGTTCGTACAAAAGCTGTCTGTATACCTCCTGCTATCAGCTGTGGCAACACTTCGGTTCTGTTTTGTCAGCCAGACTCTTCAGTCTCTCTTCTATCTACCTCTTAAGTCCCCCTACCTTCTACCTGCTAAATTATTTAACTTAGAGATTGTGTTAACCGTTTGTGTGATTAACAGGTTTAGCTTTGTGAAATGTTTCAGGATAGGCCTTGAATAAAAGTTTCCGTACAAAGGAAAAAGTGTTGCGAATTATAATCTCAAAAAGGCTAAATTTGCCCAAGAGGATTCCCGGAGAGCCAGGTTTCAGAGATTCCTAGAGAATTTGGGGAATTCCCAGGATTCCCAAAAGCAGATTTTATTTTACCTGTAAAACCAGAAATAACCTATGTTAAAAACCAGCAGACAGCATGGTACAGACCATGGGCTGGAGACACTGGATTTTAATGGCTTGCTTAGGGTGATTGAAAAGCATTTGTTTTAGTTTATAAGTAATGTCTGCAAAGTTAAACAGCTGGTTTCTCTTGAACTGCTTATCAGTTGCAATTACAAAATATTGCAAGGTCTTGAAGTGGAGTTTATATAAAAATATTGAATAAAGCTTTCATTTGAACAATCTGCGTTACCATTGTGCATCTGTTCAGGGGGTTTAGGGCAGCCTGGGAGATTTAGGAGTGCATATTCTGTTCAAAATAGGGCCTGGGGTAAATATAAACTAAAATAGGTCTGTAAATATGGCAGAGCTTCTTAAGAGAATTAGTTTTATTTTGTGGCTACCAACAGAGTGTCTGTGTGCCTTCCTGTAGCACCTTAAGCAGTAACTAGAAATTGGATTATTCTGTCCATCAATTATGAGTAACAAAAACCCTGGGTTTAAATTTTTAATTTAAAAATTTTTAACTGAGTTCAGGTTAAGGTTTGTTGCAGTTACTATTAACAACATTCAGAATAAAGCTGAATATATGAGCTTTTTGATTATGACTGACTGTGATTCAGTATTTCATATTTGCTGGCCTTAGGAACAATGTATCTGAGAGTCAGATACACACTCGATGATTCAATGAAAGCGATTGCGGTGAGGTACCCGGGCTGCCCTCCTCTTGCAGGGGGTAAACATCCATCTCTCCACTGCCATGGAACCGCTGCTTCCAGGCACACGCAGCTTTTGTCTGGCTTCCCTCCTGGCTGGGTGAGACGCTGCTGTGTGAGACCTCAGCAGAGAAGTGAAAGAGATCCAGGAACTACATTTCATATCAATCAGCAGGATCTGCAGAGCGGTGAAGTTGGTGCCTTGCACGAGCTGTAACGTGACGTCTGTGGGTAAGGTCTTGGTTCCCCAGATGGTGCTGAGGGGAAGCCAGGCAGAGCTTATGGTAGTTTATGTTTGTTTTAACACTATTTGACAAGGAAAGCTGCAGAAGGCTGTTTTTTGCAGAGGAACCTCCTCTTGCTCTCTTGTGCTGTCCCCCGGGGATGTTTGTTTCTCCCCAAGAAACTGTTTTCCCTTTTCCTCCCTGTGCTTTGTTACTGTAATTTTTCCTGCTACTGATTTCACTGCTGAAAGTCCTGATTGCTTGTAGGAGCCAAAAAGCTCAAGTTGAGATATTCCATCCTGAAAACACCTCAGAAATAGCAGTGTTGTGCCACACATCCATTCCTTGAGGACAGGTGCCAGGTCATGGTCAAACAATCTCTCAGCTTTCAGTTCTTACACACCACAGAAAGACTGGGGTGGAAGAGCTTAGAATAAAATATGGAGTTAGGAGAAAACAGTTTCAAATAACATGTTCTCAATGAGGAGAAGCAAATATACCTGGTTTTAGTAAAGCAGAGCATTGCAGGCAGTGGCCTCCTGTAGAAGTGTTTCTGCTCTATCCCAAGCTGTCATAGCCGTATTTTGCTGACACACACATGTATATGCAATTGCAGGAAAAGCTTAGGACAAAGACCCTTCAGGATCTCCTGGGCCAGGCTGGCAGAAGGAGCTTAGCTTCTAAATTTCAATACCTACAATGGGGGCATCCAAAACTTAGTAAAGAGGGAAGCTGCTGTCTGCTTTCCCTTTTTTCGTCAGTCTGCACAAAACCACCAACAAAAACAGGCTACAGAAAATTGATCAATCACAAATATCCGTAAGGTCCTACAGATATATCACTATCTTTCTCCCAGTAAAATAAACGAGGCTCATATTTGTAAGTGTTTCAATGATTTTTCATAGTGAAGAATTTCATAGGCACTAACTAATCCTGGAAGTGGAATCTTATTATTTAAAATTTTTTAAGAAGTTTCTAAGATTGTTTGAGAGATATAATTAATAAAATAAATTGGTTAATTTAATTGCATAATGAAAGTGAGCATGGTAATTGGATAACCATGTTAGTTGGATATTCTCCTACTACAGCTGATCATATTAGTTATTGCCAGTCTGTCGGCACTGCAAGAAGTATAAGCTCAGTTGCAGATCTTTCTGGAGGGTTCTTTTTCTGGACTGATTACTGAAAGAAGTCAAAGTCCAAGTGAATCCCGAATTGCATGGTAATACGTTTCCTAACTGACTTGCAGAGCTATCAATTAAAAAAAAAAAACAATCAACCCAACTGAAGCCCCAAAGCTTTTGTAATTTAAGTGTTGGAAGCAAGTCAGAAATTGTCAACGCTTTCTGATAAGAACACACAAAAGAATTGAAAAATAATTCAAGAATGGAGGAACTGAGTATAGTCTTCCTGCTTTCTTCCTGTTACAAATTCTATCTTTCTTAATATAGCTGAATAATGTTACAATTGTTGCTATATATACAGTAATAAAAACTACACCCTTTAGAAGAACTCAGTATTGAAATAATTATTTTCCTAAATTACCTGACATTTCCTCACACTGCATCATTCATGATTACAAAATAAATACGCAAATATAAATCAACCACAAGGCATAATTTAAACTGTAACAATGAACTGGTTCTTCTCATGCAGAGGATTGTGCAGAGCAGCTTTACAGTAGAAGCTGGGATGAGCAGGATGCAAAGAAGACACCGTGATCTCACAAGTGAACCCAGCTGAGCAGAGCACCAATCTTTGTGTCATACTGAGCACGGAACATTCCTGAGTCAGGCATGCAACGAGAGCCTGCCTATGCTCAGTGCCTGCCAGCACTGCATGTGAGCAGAGGAAAACATCAGCCCAAGTCCTGTCAAAGCCGAGTGTGCCCTGTAGACATCTGGATCCCCTCAAGGACGGGCAAAGGCAGACATTCCCAAAGACAGGAGCTGAATTCCCGAGCTACCTGGCTTGCTGAAATGCTTCTGCAGTGTGAGCTCGTTTTCTCTGCCAGGAGGCAGGGAGCTGCCTGTTACGTCATAAACTTAACTGAAAACTAGAGCAGGTACTTCTCACGCCACTGCAGCATGGGGGCCACTCCCACCACAAGCTGACCCAAGAATGCCTGGAAGAAAGCTAACAGGCTTCTCCTTTGACATTCTGGTCCCTTCACTCCCTTTGCTTTTGTATACTTACTCTAAAAAAACAAAGCATCATAATGCAAAGTTACTTATCAGGAACTTCATTTAGGGAGCTCATGCAATAAATGGGTAAAAATAAACAGTATTCATGAGGCCATGTTCTAGACTATGTTAGGGCAGATCAGTTTCTTTCACCTGGAGAGGAACATCTCCCACAACCAGACAAAATGTGCACGATGTGGTATTTATTCTGCTCCACCACCACAATTCTGCACCTTTCCAGCTGTGATACGGTCAAGAGAAGGACCAGCTTAACAAAGCCCAGCTGCCAAGACAGGAGAAGTGTGCACACAGAACTCCAAGCTGGTTCTTTACTGCCAGGGCTGCTGCAAAAAATTCAACCCACTTGCACCAAGGTACAGTAGTATCACTCACTGAAAAACAGAGGAATAGGTTTTAATCAACATATCATCTAACAAACACATCTGTTTTATTCTGTTACCAGACACAACAATTCTAACTCTACTCAAGGTCTTCAGCCTCCTCCTTCTAAAGCCTGCAAATTTTCTAGATATTGGGTGACAGCCTCTATCTCTGCAAACTCCAGTAGTCTGTTGATTAGCTTATCCAGTGCTTCTTTCCCACTTAGAATTTCCTATGAAAGAAAAGCAGACAAAAGCATTATTGACTGTCCTTCAGCATCACTCTGAAACATTCAAATCCCTGAAATGCACTTTGCCTGCAGTCCCTCCACTTGCTCTGAGTGCTGAGTGCCTTGCAGCTGAGTGCCATGTGAAAGCAGCAGTGGTGGACAGCAGCAGGACATCAGCTGCCTGCCTGTGCAAGGCACATGGCTTCTGGCTGCAACAATAGCAGCTACTGCCCCTGCTTTCGTGTAACCCGTGCACTTACACGAAAATCCCCTGCGAGAACAATCAAGGATTGAAGAACCTCATTCAAACACTCTCATCCATGGCAAGAGCAAGGCTGCTTTGCAAGCAAAGCTCAACTAACTTTTGTTAGGCAGTTTATGGTTCCAGTTTCACTCAAGAAAGATCCAAACACTAAGTTAACTGACTAACGAAAGCCCCTTTTATGTAATTACGGAACTATTTCCCCAGCCGTGGTATTCTACACTCCATTAAATATGAACCACTCCATATTCAGTATGCCCTGCATTCTCTGGAGTTACCCAGGACACCTGTGGGTACAGTTTGAAAAGTGTTGCTCCTTATGCAACAGCACTTAACAGCAAACTGGATACCTAAGCCAAAATATTGAGGGATCACCCTAAACTTTGTTTTTCATGAATTTAATACAAAAAAATCCATTGTTAGGGGTTTTTTTTCACTGTAAAAAAACCCAATAAATAGAATAATAGAATGGCCTGGGTTGGAAGGGACCATAAAGATCATTGAGTTCCAACCCCCCTGCCATGGGCAGGGACACTTTTCACTAGACCAGGTTGCTCAAAGCCCTATCCAACCTGGCCTTGAACACTTACAGAGATGAGGCATCCACAGCTTCACTGGGCAACCTCTGCCAGTGTCTCTCCACCCTCACACTAAAGAATTTTTTCCTAATATCTAATCTAAAGATACCCTATTTTACTTTGAAGTCATTCCCCCTTGTCCTGTCACTACATGCTCTTGTAAAAATCTCCCTCTTTCTTGTAGGCTCCCTTTGGGTACAGGAAGGCTGCAATTAGGTCACACCAAAGCCTTCTCTTTTCCAGGTTGAACAATCTGTAAAATTCAAGCCATATGTATATATTTACTCAGAAACAAGATCTCAGATAATCTTAAAATGAAACCATCAGTTTCAGTTTCTTTTAACTGTGGCCTGTGATGCAAACATAAAAGTTTTTTTCATTCCTCACTCCAGCATTAGGAGGAGGAAAGAATGGCCTAACAAAAATAAAAAGTCCTTCCTTGAAGGTTTTTCTTTTGTATGTACTATGCTTCAAGAATCTCAAAAGTCACTTGCCCATTTTGGCCAAGGGACTCATGGATCTCATTGAGGACTACATGCTTGGTCATTTTCCACTCCCATAGTAGGAGAAAAATAGACAGAGAAGTAGACCAGTGAGCTACAGCCTTTGCCAGTAATCCGTAAGACTACAAGAAGGCAGGAAAGAAAGTTTAAGCTTTCTAAATCTACAGTGTTCTGTCAGAGCACAACTGGCTACTTTCTTCATATATATATATATATATCTTAAGTTGTGCTCACTAAGCTAAGTTTTTCTTCTTATGGTAAACATAAGTATCTAAATACTCACATAGGCAACCCATACCTTGATATTGCGTGCATCATATGAGATCCTGTGGTCAGTGACTCTGTCCTGGGTGAAGTTGTAAGTACGAATTCTCTCTGACTGGGCTCTTGTTCCCAACTTCAGCAAAGCAGGAAAAAACAAAATGTTATGCTGTGTTTTAAAAAAACCAAACAGTTCTCTAAAACAGGATACTTAAAATAAACTGCAATGGATCAGCCTGTTCCAACTACAAACCTAGTGGTCACCGGCTTGGCACGTGGGTTTTTTTTAAATATTGTGGCATTACTGAACAGTATTGTTTGTGATTCTGTATCACAGACCAAGTTTTTATACCCTCCAGCCTATTTCTGTTCCAGCCCTGTAGCTGGAAGAACCACATAATTTTCAAAGGTCATGTAAGGTAAGAGAGTCTTTACTTCAAAAAAATATGAGTGGGGTTTTTTTAGGGGGGTTGTAGCTCCCACAAAAAATAATGAAAGTAGCCTCCACTAATAACGGAAGCAGCACAGTCCTTGCGTGGCTGTCGGAAACCAGCACCAAAAGAGACTGAGATTAAGAGTAAGAAGTTAAGTTACCCTCTAGTGGTGAAGTGCGTGAGTGCAGACAGCAATTCTAACTTTTGAAGCAGAAACCCAAACGCAGCACATTTGTGGTTAAACACTACACTAAACACTGTGGTCTTCACTAAAACGGAGAATTAGATGCTAAAAAACGCTCAGAGAAACAAATGGATGTCCGCTTCAGTGGGCTTTGGTGAAAATTTCATCTGCACTCCACATGTATACTTCAGAATGTGGAATTTCTTGAAAAAATTCTGAAAGATTAGGAAAGGTAATTTACTTCTGCCTGATTTTCCACACCATTCATATATATAAATAAACATAAACATAAACATAAACATAAATATAAATATAAATATAAATATAAATATAAATATAAAGTCCTTTATGCAGCTTTGAAGGATCTCAAACTGAAATTAATAACAAAAGATAAATGGGTCACTGCTTACAATGATGGGGTTAATAATCTGCAGGGACAATACACTTAAATGCGACCTGAAATAAGTGATTAAATAGCTGAACTGGAAAATCGGGAGTACTGAATAATTCTCTAATTCTGAAGCATTTTTATTCCAATAGAACACTGTTAAAGTTTGCACCACAAATGGATAAATACTCAAAAAATGGGAAAAGAATGATAGGACACTTCGAGAGAAAAGTGCACTTTGCAGCATAACTTGAGGTAACTCTTCCAGAAGCTATTTCTTCCTCAAAAAGTTACCTAAATTGTATCAAATAAGCTGCTACTTAATTGCATAGTGGCAGGATTGTTTATTTACTTGTTTCTCTCAAAAGCTCTGTATGGCCTTAAAATACTTTCCTTTAGAAACTTCTGAGAACTTCCGATCCTAGTTCTCATTGAATGTAACTTTTTACTGATGCTAAATTTGTGTAACTCCAGCCTAAATGGGGGCATTCAGTACACGATGTTGAGTTGTGCCTTTTGAATAATTTCAGCCAGTCTTCTTTCCAGCCACAGTCGATGTCTCTTTTCATTGCCTGAGAACTCCACAATAGCATTGAGCTGGGATAAGTAAAGGCAGACTTACTGTTTTAAACTACAAGATTCTTCTCCCCTGTAAGCACCCCAGGTTAGACACACATTCTCACTTGCTCTGTCCCCGTTACCCAAAGAGATCAGAAACAAATCTACAGCACCCTAACACCCACTCCAAACTCAGCCACCACTTGTCCTCACCTGCAGTTTCCTGGCGCTCTGCTCTTGACTGATCTGCTTTTCAATGATCTGCTGGTACAGTTTAGCTCTCAGTGTCCGCAGAGCTATCTCCTTGTTCATCTGCTGTGACCGCTCCTGCTGGCACTCAACTGCCAGTCCTTCACAAAGGCATCCAAGAGCCCATTATAACAAAGAACAAACAAGCTAAATTAATTCTAACACATTAGGCAAATGAAACCTACCGGAGTGCTGGTTTGTAGGGCCTTTCAGCTGTGGGATAAAAAGACATTTTAACACACTGGCCAGAACCATTAGTGCGTTTTTAAACTTGTCACAGCTGCACCCGGGGGCTTTGTTCTGTGCTACAGAAAAGTCATGGATATTTTAAAATTTCATGAAGCAAGCAAGTTTCTGACATTGCCTCTAGAAACTGGGTTTACTCCAATTAGCTGTCATTATGTTAAAAATGCAATTTGAACAGTCTATAGAAGCATGTTAAAACAGTGTAACATGAGTTTTAAAAACCTTAGTCCATATAAACTCTTGGAGACTGGAAAATTCATTGTTCTAGTAGAAACAAGTGTCTAATCAAGACTGGTGAGTCTTGAACTTAATTGTGAAAAATGAGATAAAATAAAGGTCTTTAAAAGAAATGTAGTGCTTCTCATTTGATTTCTGAAAGAAAAAGGCATATAGAGAACAGCAGTTTTCAAGTCACTACTGGAATTTCCTGTGCCTAAAGTGATTCAGAATCTGTACAGAGAGAAGCTCACTGAGTTTCAATAAAAACAAATCCCAAAAAAGACAGAGTGGTCCAGTCTACACACTATCTTCCCATCAATATACATTTTCCTTTCTATCCAACATATGATATCTCGTACTGAATGAAAATCTTCAAGCCTTCTCTTTAATCAGTCACGTAACTACACAGGTTCCAGCTAGGCAAAGCATGCCTTTGCTTGCCACTGGCCATTACTGCTGAAGGTACAGAGCACACAGTGCGAATTATTTACATCTTCTACCCCTTCCCTGCCACCCTCCATTTGTTCTTTCATCCTTCAAAGACAGTGTATTAATTAAACACTCCCTCTAAAGACAAAACTGGCATAATCGCTGTGCCCCTGGTACACAGCCCCTTTCTCACGTTGCCTCGCTACAAGAGGGACAGAACCAGAAGGGGCTACTTCATCTTTTTTGGTATAAGGCCCAGTCTTGCACGAGACAACTTGCGGGATCACAAGCTTCCTTTCCAAGATACAGATTCAGTGTGATTAGAAGTACAAAGTACAGCCAGACTTACCGGTGGGAAGGTGCACAATTCTCACAGCACTATCAGTTTTGTTAACGTGTTGCCCTCCTGCTCCTCTGGCTCGGAATGTATCTATACGCAAATCTTTGGGATCCACTTTAACATCAACCTAGAATCAAAGAAAATTACTACTCCCTGATCATTCTAAAAATATTTGGATGTCAGTGACACTCAGCATTAATAAGAAATCACTTCTCAAAAAATTGCTCTTTTACAACTGTTCCTAAGTAACAGTCATAATCATTATAATTAAAAAAAATGCAGTGTCAAGTATCTCTGAAAAGAAAATGATGCCTTAAAAATTTCACTTAGTTTTTACTGCAGGTCCTTCACAAAACAAGGTATGTGGGTGTGTGAAACAAAACAAAATCACTGTTTTGTAAAACCACTAGCTTTGGTGGAGACACTAAGAAATAAGCAAATATGTAAAAAACACTTCTAAGCAGCAGTGTAAGGATTTTGTTCATGAGTCAAGCCTGAATGATTCTTGCAACAGTACTTATAATCATCTGAGGAGAAATATCCAGATCCATCCAAATAAGGATTGCCACATTGGAAATAGGAGTCCATGATGACCTGGACCTGTAGTTTGAGCTCAGTGGATGGGAAAGGAACATTCAGATCTGATCAGTGTTGCAAGGATAGTATTACAAAGAACAGGAGAAGGTGCGGGAAAAGCCTACAGGACCTGGTTTTGTTTATTTTGTGTGTAAATTGCTGCTCTAAGTGAGAACTGTCAGTACCAGCGAGATCTCAGACAGACTAGCCAACACACTCATTCACATTCAAAGGAGACTGTCCTTGATTTAACAGAGAAGGACACCAATAATTTAAATGAAACAAAAAAAAAATCAAAAGGACGTTCAGAATCACGTTACTATGCAACACTGAGTATTTTCTTGTATATATTCTGTGTTGCAATACATGATGTAATTTAAAATTGGCTTACTCACAGCAGTGAGCCTTGTCGGTGTTGGGGCTGGAACTTAATGAAATGATCTCTCATTTACATGCTATTTCAGGCAACAGCAAATCTCTGCAAAGTTGCTTCTGATGATCCATTTATATATGTAAGGTACAGAGCCAAGGACTATCACCTTCCAGAGTCAGGGCACTCGTGGTTCATTTGCTGGGACTTGCACAAAGCACTTGGTTATCAGTGAAATCCCCAAAACAGTAACATGATCTTAAGTAACACCTACTCCAATGCCAAACTGGCTGAGCCGGGGTACGGCACCCCCTTACCACCCCAATGAACAGTTTACCTCCTCTGGCTGAGGGAGGACAATGACTGACATTGTCCCAGTGTGAATACGCTGCATTCTTGATGACATGCCTGTCTCAGGGATTCGCTGCACGCGGTGAGTCCCTCCTTCATACTTCAGATGCCTGTAGACATTCTCTCCTGAAATATGAGCAGCAGCATGATGCAACCCTCCTGCAGAGACAAATAGTGTGTGACAAATACAGCAGAGAAACACTGCTTTCAACTTCATTGTCTTGGTGGAATCTCTGAAGAACTGCTGTACCTATCTCAGCCGGCATATAGTTCACGATGTCAAAGGTCCAACGTTTGTAGTCGGCATAGTTCTGGTACATCTCAAACATTTCTTTAGTGAACTGCTGGCAGATGTCCCCTAAAAATAAGAAGGCATTACCACATAAACAGCAGGTTTTAGATTTAGCTGCAACTCTAACCCCAGTCATTAGGCAGGTTAATGCTCGTCTTTACAAAGTACTACTTTATGCCAATAAAGTATAAAAAAAGCTTTACGAATGATCCATAAGAGGTTTAATAGAGTTGGATGGAGGTTTGAAGTAATCTTCACTGTAGGGGCTTTGCTGACCTCCAGTTGTTCTGCCAGCTGTCACTTCTAATATGACAGGACTTCTATCATATTTTTCCTTTGGCACTAGAAGCTGGAAAAGCTGAAAAAAAAAAAAAGAATGCCATTATCTCCTTCATGACCCTGGATCTCCTCTTAATCAAATTTACAGCCAGCCTTCAAAATTGCCACAGTCTGAGCACACTCAGCCACTGATTTCCTTTGGCAAGCTAGTTAAGTAGGACTAAAAACTGTCCAATGACCATTGCAACTCAGTGCAGTCAGTGTGGAAATGCAACATGCTAGCGCATTCATATGAAAGCTAGCTGAAAATCCAGTCCTGCAAAGTCAGGTGCCAGGTCACCCACCCCAGCCCCAGCTACCTATGAAGACAAAGTTATTAGCTAACCCAGCCAATCTTTACATTAATCTTATTTTTGAGAAAGTCCCATTTCATATTATTTCAGTCTGAACATAGAAATGTGCCCAAACACAGAGGTCTCCACTGAATCATTTCAACTTCTTTGCTTATATTTTCCCCACTCATGGGGTGCTGTCAGCTGAAGAGAAAATGAAAGACTGCAAGTTCCAATCAGAAATCTTTCAAGAGTGCATGTTCCACTGCCACAAACAGTTACTAGGATGCCATGTCAAGTGTCAGTAGCACAGACTCACCACTTTTTTAATCCCCTTCAGCATTTGCAGACATACAAGCAAGCAAGAGAAATGACTCAATTAATCAGCTTCTAAGACAAAATTGTCACTAAGAAGCTTACTAATAATTAATGTTGCCACTTCTTTTCACGGAGAATACAGAAGCTGGACTTCTGTTTCATTAAACTCAAGTGTCAGAATCTATTGGTAAAATCATAAAGGAAAGTTCTTCTGACATCTTTATTTACACAGCTGTAAAATTTTACCTCAGGCTCACCTTTCTGCACAACACGTTCATTTTTTTATCCAGGCTTTCCTTCTCTTCTAAGGCAAGCTCTAGAAGTTGTTTCTCATCTCTGCTGTCTAGCTCTAAATTCCAACAACAGGAATAGATGTTAGCCAATGTCACCTAGAGCAAATTATAACACAGCTGTCCAAAGACATGCACTGCAGCACAGAAAAGCTTGCAGCATTTTGCCAGCGTAAAATACTCAAACAAGAGCAGCCCAAGCCAGGATGCACATTGCTAACTCAATGATTATACCTTCCAGGTGTGCTGGAAGGAGCAGCAGATATTTTACCTGTGATTAGACTGCCCCTTCCCACATTTTAGAGCTTACTAACAAACTAGGATACATTCTCAGGTAAAGCTTACAGAAGCTCCAAGCCTTTTCTGCTGTGGAGGCTCCAGTTTACAGTAACTAAAAGTGCTGATCAGTTGGCAATAGATTCTACACTAAGTAGAAACATGGAAGACAGTTGGAGTCAAGTGGAAAACCTGTCACTGCTAAAACAGGGAGCCCCCTCTCCCTTTCATCTTTCTTCCTACTTTTCTACCACTTTTCTACTCATCAGAAAGTGAAACAATTCTACCCATTGAAATTTAAAAAGGAAGTGTGGTTGAATAAACACATGTTTTTACCACACCAAGTTGAACTAGATTTAAATTACAACTGGACAATTACCAACATAAATGAGGGAATGGTTGAAGCCAGCTTGGAGCAGCTGGGAGTAAGAATGAGGGAACAAAGCAATAAGAAGGAGGTGAAAACCTTTTGCCTCGTGGCCAGCATGGAAACCATAGGTTTGTCTCAGATGCAGCACAAAACTGGACTCTCAAACACTTCCATCTGGTCCAAAAAGTATGTTTGTTGATCAGTTAAATAAACAGTATCAAATTAACTACTGCCAACAGCGGTGAGAGGTGGTCTCTGAGCTTAAGGTTCAAAGGATTGGTATCCCATTCCTACCTCCCTGCACAACAGAATTCATTTAACCTACCTCGTGACTCCCATCACCAGAGGGAAACTGGGAAGTATTTTTCTGCTTCACTGGGTGTTGCAAATATAAAATCCTACATCAATTGTCAGGAATTCAGGTACTAGAGAGAAGAGGGTCAGTTAGGGAGCTAAGTGGAAAACAATGAGCAGCCAGATGAAGGGGACATCTGTGTTTTAACTTGGCCACAGGATGCATGGTACAGACAGAATAATTTGGCTTCATTTAATTAATTTATTGGCTGTATGTTTTACCATTCTTTTCCCTTCTTTCAACTAGAACTCACTCCATCCCTCCACATCATAATTTATGGAATTAGAAAAATTCTTTATTATATTCACTTGATCCAAAAATAGCCTTTCTAAGTTGAAATATGAATTTTCCAGAGCTTTCTTAATACTTTTTAATTCTTTCAAGAACATTTCTTTTTCAGCATTAAATTTTTGTACCGTGTCTCCTTCACTCTTTCTCCTCTTTTCTCCAGTGAAGAGTATTAGAGAGGGTTGAGAATGAAAATAATTTAAATAACCATTTTTTCCCCAAAAGCATAAACATCTATTTATTTTTAAAACTAAAGAATACAAATATTTTCTACCTGTCTAAATAAGTCACATTTACATCTTTATTTCAGTATGGCTCTTACTGTTTTGTCCAGATTCCTTGGCTTTCTCTCTGAAAAGCTCTTACGAACTTTTGTCCTCCTCCATTTACACTGTTGGGCACCGATTTCTCCTGTCCTTTGGTTTTCCCCTCCTTCACTGCTTTAATGTAAACCCCATTCTCTCCAGGGCAGTGTTTCCCTCTCCTGCCTTAATACTTACTACTGTAGCAGATTGGATGCCATTTTTTCCTTCCTACTGTGTGCACCTCCTCACACTCATAACAATGCTGGGGTTTTTTTCCCAAATGTTGCACCATTACTTAGTTTGGAAATTTTTTTCTTCCCCTTGTACTTTCTTATTCCCAAATCATACAAAAACCAGCAACAATTTTAAGTTCCTTTTCACCCCAATTTCTACTGTAGCAGACTATTGAAAAACAGTAGCTTCTTAAACAACCATCGGTTTTTATTCCTTAAAGAACTCCCAAAATATTTTCAAAGAAATATTAGCTTTTGCCATTTAAATTTGAAGCTGACAGGTCAGAGCCTAATGAAAGTTCATGTCATTTGCTCAGTAAATATCACTGAACTGGTCAGATGGAATCCCATTTCAAATAACACGGCTGAAGTCTATCAAAGGTTTTAGGCCCGCTAATTTTTTTTTTCTTCAGTTCAAACTGCTCTCAGTTCTACCAAAAAACAACCTCAAAACAAACGCTTCCCAACTATTTTTGTTAGATGGATATCCTTGAGGTTCCAGACAATTCCTGCTCTCCCAAAATCACCATATTAAGAACTCAAACTAAAGTGAGGTGAGATGAAAAACAGAAGGATGTGGCTGGATGCAGAAAGCCCTTGCAGCACGCAAGCTCCCAGGAGCAGGGAGGACTGGGGAGTGTTCCAGGGCTGGCTGAACTTACCCACAAGCTTCCCTCAAAGGCTGGGCAATGAAGTTTATCACAAGCACAGCTGTTGCTCTGAAGCAAGCAAGTAGATGTGTTTTTCTTTACCTGTGCACATCGCTTCTAACTCCTGAACTTCTCTTTCAGCCTCTTTGATTTCTTGAAACGCAGCTGCAATGGGGGACAGATCAGCACATCTTCTCCTCAGGGCTCTTTGCTCAAAGCCATTTAATGAGTCTGCACTTAACAGATGACTAATCTGCTGGTATTCCTTGCTTAGAGTCTCCAGATACTTCTGCACAGACTCATGCTTCCACAAAGCTTGAGAATCCTGATGGTTTTTCCTGTGCCAACTGTTAAAAGACAGAGTGAATCTGGCTGTGTCCAATAAAGGCTTTGGCCTCCAAGATCCATGGTTGTGCAGTCCCACCACACAGCCTATCTTCTTCGCAACAGGAGGGAGAAGACAGCTGTCAAGTTGGCTGTGACAGCAGCAATTGGCAAGCAGGCTCTTGAAAAGACAGACCTTTTGGAAAGGTTTCATTTCGTTTCTTATTTTTCCACCACCTGAAAATAAAAGTACACAGTGCATGGGCCAGTGTTATTATCTAGAAAAATAAAGCATTATATTAAAAAAACCCACAACAACAAACACAAGGACTGCACCAAGCCCATACCCTGGTTTTGATTACACCAACACAAATGCAACTGTCATGGACAAAATTATTCCTGTTTTAGTCCTTGTTTAAACCAGAAGCTGTTATCACCACCATTGTACTGAGTGAGGGCTGGAAAAAGTCTTTTCTCTCACCTCTTCAAACGGTTTATTTATACTATGGAAAAGCTCCTGTGGATGAGGCTTTGAAGACAACAGCTTAATTTTGCCATATGTTTCATTGGAAAAATCCAACCATTTCATGCCTTACAGGTGAAAGAAAAATGTTGCTGAGAAGACAAATCAATACTAGAGGTAAAGCATTCTATATAGAGAATGTATGAAATCTCCAGAATTAAGTGCCAAATTATATCCATTACCATAAAAGGAGGACATTAGTAGATGACCACACAACAGATCAGTCAATAGGACTGCAACGCACTCGCAAAAAATCACTCACTCATATATGCAGAAGACAGGGGAACTGCTTTATGTGCTTTTTGTCCCCTGTATACTCCTTACCCTGTTATATTTACACTTAAGCAACACAATATTTTCCATCCAAGAAGTGAGTAAGAAGCAGGTACTCCGAAATACAACTCCCATATTTTTCTGAGAGACTTGGCCTACAGTTTTATAGGACCCAGGCTCCCCTTAGCATTACTCCTGCTCTGTGAAAAATCATTTCCTCTTCATTTTACATCATCAACATTGCAAACTATGTTATGCATTAGTACTGTGCTCTAAAATTTTACATTGGAGCGCAAGGCTCTACCAGGAAGACTAAATTGAAATCACACTTATTCTAGGACTACTCACACAGAAAAGGCTTAACAAACAAAGAAACACTCCCTAGTAACCCTGCCAGTGCCACGGTCCCATCTGCTCACTGATTTTTACAAAAAAGTGGATTCTGAAAATATAAGAGCATGAACCTATCTGCAACAAGATTTCCTGGAAACATGCGTTTCAGTTTCCTAACACAATTATTTTTTACTCATCAGTGACAAGACTTGTGCATCTTCATGCATTTTATTAACAAATTACTATGACACTCTAACTACTCAACTCGCCCACTATTCTCACCTATTTACTTTCATCCATTTGTCCACAATGAGGAAAGAGCAATATGCAGTAAAACCAGAAGTACTGCACCTTGCTTGTCTGAATGCCTGTTTTACTACCTACAGAAGGAGGCAATGACCTTTATTCTACTTCTGCACCCTCTCAGATTCCCCAGCCAGCAGGTGCTATTGAATCCACAGCAGCAATTTCAAGACTGCTTTAATGTACAGAAATCAAATGATACCCCTCATGGATTGCTGTAGTGACTAAAACCAGCTGCAGGAGAGGGATCCTGTTCCCTTCACCAGGAACACAGCAAAAGGCACAAATCGGGCTCATCATCTACGATCCTGGATTTAGTTGCTCAGGGGCATGAGTGGACTCAGTTCCAAAAGACCTAATTCTGCTGATGAATATGGACTTGCTCCAGATCAGCATGGCCCAGTGTTGTTTGGCTAAGTGCTAACTATCATCAACTCAATTTTAAAATATTAATGCTATATTTTATTTTCATTAATTCATTAAACATATTAATTACAACCATCTAGCTAATTTTTACTGGTGTAGTTAAGAAGCAATGTACTCAATAACTTTGTGGCATTGCTTTGCCCGAGCTCTCAGAAATAAAATTCTTGGGTTTAAATGCCAAAAAGAAAAGAGTAATGAAATGACACAGATTTTCAAGGAAGTCAGAAGTTTCAAAATAATTCTGCTATGTTAAACAAAAAAGGTATCTCCTTCTCAGAGAAGGGTTGCTGCATCACATTTGCACAAAAATAAGCATACATAAAACTTTTACAGAGCTATGAGCATTAGATGACCTATTAAGTGATCTCCAAACCAGATTTTAATAACTTTTTAATGTGATTAAAATTACCTTGTGCACATCACAAATCAAAACCAGTAAGCGAAAGTGACAACCGTAACTGTCCCTTTAAAATAATAATTTAAAAAAATAATTTCAAGACAGAAAGAGTTCTCAATCTCGCGAACACTTTCAGAGGTTATAAAAAGCATTTCCAACAGCCGAGGATGCTACCGGCGCCATGCAGCAGCACTCAGGCACATTCGAATCCGCAGGCACAAGGCAGGAGGAGGTACCTCAATGCACACTGACTGGGTCAGGAACAGCTCGAGGCCGCGCCCCGGGAGCACCTCCCACACACCTCCGCCTCCCACCGCGGCTACCCCGAGCGAAGCCCCCGACAGCCGCGCAGCGAGCGCCCCGGCAGCCCGGCCCCGCTGCGGGGCTCACGGGCGGACGGGGAAGGCGGGAGCGGGCAGGAGAGGCAGGAGCGGGCAGGGAGAAGAGGCAGGAGCGGGCAGAAAAGGCAGGAGCGGGCAGGAGAGGCAGGAGCACCGGCGGGGCGGGGGCGGCAGCGCGGGGGCTGCGCTCCCCGGTACCCGCGGAGGGCTCCGGCACTCACCGTCCGCACCCCCGGGCGCCGCACGGATCCCGCCCCGGCACGCGGGGCCATGGCAGACGGGAAGCGGAGCGGGCGTACTCCCAGTCCCAGCATGCCCGCGGGAAAACGCGCTTCCCGTCTCCCCGCCGCTACCGGCACCGCGCGGCCGCGGCAGCGCCTGAGCCACGCCGGCGGCGAAGGCGGCCTCTGCCTTTCAAACCTGGTTCGTAAAAGATTAATTTCGGAGACGTCTGAGTAAAATAACATTAAGTTCCACTTTGTGTCAAAGCTCACTATTCAATTATATTTAAAAGGAACTATTACTATGCTACTAAAAGCAAACAAAATATTAATAAACATTAACGTTCTGATTATGACTATGCTAGTTAGCTGCAGCTTCCTCACAAAGTATGTTTCAAAACATACTATGTATTTGGACATTTTAAAAGATATTATTAAACATTATACCACTACCTCCCTAATTAAAATTTTAAAAATACTTAAGTACTGTTTTTTTATACCTATAATCACCAAAAAAATCTTTCTTCCCAGTTACTGTTGAAAGGAATGAGAGACTTGTCTTTCCAAACAAGCTCTGGGCCTGCTGGTTGATGAAATTAGCACTGAGAGATAAAAAGAAACAATGAGAAGGGTCCCCTGATTGATGAATGGAAGGAGATTTGTCTCTACAAACAAACTGTAGGTCTGCTGATAAATGAAATTGGATATTGAGAAACGAAAGAAACAATGGGAAAACCATAAATTCAATAAGAACTAAAAATAAAGTGGAGGGGGGTATACATGAGAAGGTAACCTTAGGTATTAGGCGTTCCAGGAAGTCTGTACCTCTCGAGTACCTCAGCTAGTGGGGAAAGAGAGGGAAACGCAGCCAGGAAATTAGGATAAAAAGGAGGCTGCACCCTCCAAAAATTTGAGACACCCCAGGGGAAATGCCCCATGGCCTCTCCCTTTATTTGAATAAAGTAACGGGACTTCTCTGTCTCCTTTTTGGACATAAACCTCTGGTGTTTGTGGATTAATTTTCCTGACACTGTCATTCTACAAAATTAAAAAAAAAAAAGGTAAAACTTCGGTATTTGGCACGTAAAACATCACTAGGATTTGGTGTGGTAAATATTCCAAAAGACTGAAAACTGGACCGATCAATGGGTAGGATTCAGATCAAACCTCAGTGCCTGAATGACAACTAACTGCTTGTTAGGACCTGAGAACAGCTTCTGGCTCTGCTCTACCCATGGGGACAGAAGGCAAGGCAGACAGATGGAAAACCACTTCCAGAGAACAGGACCCACCCTGGAGCTCATCTAGTCTTCAAAAGGGTCACAGCAAACAGCACCCTGAAATCTCCAAGGTGCTTCCCCAGGCCTGAGCCCGCAATGATGTGCCAGGAGAGATGTCATCAGCCAGACACCATTCCCACTGTATCTCACTCTTTTCCCACTATGACTTTTGGGGCTCAGTGAAATGAAATAATAAAATTATACTTGCATAGGTACTCTAAACATGCAATTTGAGACTTAAAAGTCTTGGGAAGGTACTCTCTGGGAGGACAACCAAGAACCTAATAAGAACATGAAACTGCAAGTAGACCACATGCTCCAAAATTGGGTTTAAAAGAAGACGGTAGGCCAAGGAAAATCAAATCAGCTTCTTCTCCAGCCAGTAATGGTTCTTGCATTAAATCCTCTGATTAAACATGATCATGTTCAGTTTTTATTATGCCTTGTGGGTGAATATTTTAACTTAAGTGTGAAAATAGAGATTGTAATAAAGTCCTGCTCCCTCCCTACCAGGCAGCAAAGCACACAGGGGGCACCCAGCCAAGACAAGGGCTGGACTCTGTGCAGTTAGCAAGGTTGCCAGGGACCATCCACCACAGCACCTATCCATGCATCTCATATTCAAAACATGTAAGATACACTCTTTCCCTAAGTTTACCGTGTGCTTTTAGACTGCCATATGGGAACTGAGTATGAAGGATGTGAAATCCCATTGCTGTCTGTGCTTCCACCCCTCTTATAGTTTGTTTCGATGCCTTAAAACCTGCATGGCTGAAGCAGCAGCTGCTGCTGGAGCTGGTGAGGACCAGGGGTTATGGGACACGGGCTATTTGGGGCAGGGTGCCACCACCTTCCTCAGCTCCCATAGCAGACTGCAGTAACATTGGATGCAGAAGGGAAGAGTGACAGCAGAAAGACAGCTGGGCTCCCAGGCTTCAGAATAGATGTGGTGGTCCTGTACTTTAAAACCTGGCACTCCTAACCTGCCAACTTAGAAACTGGAGGCAAAGGGATGGCTCATCAGACAGAACAGGCTCCAGGCCTTACAACGTGCTTGGCTTGAAGGCAAGTCCATGCTCACGCAGGGGCCCTTTTCCTCCCAGGGGTCCCTAACTGGGTTTAGTGGTGTGCAAGCATCTCACCACAACTTCACAGGAGTAAAGTGACAAGCGCGGCAAAAATAGCAAACTTGTTACAATGTATGTAACACTTTCATATCGCTCCTCCCTTCCAGCCCAAACAGTTCAGACTTCTGAATTCTCTGTTTAAAGGAAAAAATGGTGACAGAATCATACACATCTTGAATGCAGTCCTGTTTATTAACAAAGCCTGTAGAGAGAGCTTTGTTTTGCCCAGTGCAGTGGGATTAAATGACAAGAAGTTTTCTTGACTGCGCTCCCAAACCTCACTTTCAGTTGGAGCTCTGCCTTCCCACAAAGCTCCTTTCTTTGTTTATTCTCTCTCAGCTAGCCTACAAATGTTTCTTTTATTGCCTCCCTGCTTTCCTTTTCTTGGTGCTTTTAACATAGACTTTTAATATGGACACATCTAGATGCAAATTGAACCCCTGCCTCTTATTTGCAATTTGCCTATTTTCAGGCAGCATTCTTTCCACTGTTTGGACTATCAGGAAACAGAGACCTTTAGCTGTCAAGAACAGCCTTACTGCTTCAGACCAAAGGTCCACCTAGCACAGTATTTGCCTGACAGTTCTCCACAATGCATCTGTTTATCATTCAACCCAACCAGAGGCACAACATGTCTTTTGCTAAGACAGAAAATAGGGTTCATACAGTCAAGGCTTCAGCTGGTTGTAAAAAGTGCTGAAGACATGCCATGGTACAAATAGGGTCTGAAAATGATGCTGCAGGCAAAGCCAAGGCTGCCATCCCTGTCAATAATACTCCTGCTTTGTAAAAATCAGATATGCAATACAGCACTACTACAGCATATAGCAGAAAGAACAGGGAATTGGGTACTGCGTGTGGAAAACACACATACTGTGATCAGTGACACAGGTGACTGACATAATTAGAAGCATGCCAGAACAAAAAAGTGACAAATAAACACTATAGAGATATTCCTTATTACAGACCATACATCTAGACAAAACACTACAGAAACCAACAAACATTCACAAAAAGTGTCCATAAGCTGATGGCTCAGCTATAAAGAACTATAGGAAAGCATATACTTTATGTTCTCCTCATCTTTGCTATTTTCGTCTCAGGAGGCTTCCTAAACAATCCCCTTTTTTTTTTTTTTTTTTTTTTTTTCCTCTCAAGTTAGGCTGACATCCAGGTTACTCTCTTCCAAGAAATTGTCTACTCTCTCGTTCCTTCTGTTAGCTAGAAAGGAAAGCAGCTATCCTGTCATCAGCTTCAGCAAGGCTTGTGTCAAGTCAAGGACGTGGTACTTGGGATCTTCAGTCTCATAGCCATCTACTTACTGAGTACCAAATAAAATATAATCAGTACACAGATTTTCTAATTGGCTCTTGTGAGTTACTGTTTCACACACACTTGCTTTACTCGGGGATATCTATCATGTTCATCATCTGCAACTGTAGGTGGGTAACCATATTATTACAGAACTAAGATACTCTGAAATAAATGCCAAAATATAATTAATATTTTTAAAGGTTAATTACGTAAACAGAGATTTTAATTGAAGTCGCCTAGTTTATTTTCCCAGTAAGATGAAATTGGTTGTAACCTTGACAGTTTAACCAGTTTTCCTTCTATGTAATGCCCCAGGCCACGTAGTTTCAGTGCTCCTGGTTGTTGGCGGTTTTGGTTGTTTTGTTTTTAAGAACGATTTTTGGGAATAACAAGAAAAAAAATAAAGGACCTTAGACCTCCTTCGGTGAAGGAGCCAAGCGATGAATAAACGCCGCTGTTCTATGGGCGCACGATGGTGTCGCTAAGTTTTACATAACCAACTGCTGAAAATGCCTTCATGCGACGGGGGCCGTCCCCGCTTGCTCACAGCCTGGCTGCCAAGTTTGCTGTTGTTTCCTTAAATACCAGCCAGGGCACTGCAAGCCCGCAGAGCCTCCCCGAGCCCCGCCGCCGGCAGAGGCTGCGCTCCTTCCCAACACCGCCTCCCTCCCAGGCTTGCGGGCAGCCTGGCTCTCCGAAGCGGCTGTTAGAGCGCTGAGAGCGGAGCGCTTCAGCCGATACTCCGGGAATCGCAAAAGGAATCACTCAAGGAAGCCTCACTCCCTGCCCTGGGGCCGGGCGGGCGGAGGGGGAGTCTGTGAGGGGGAGCAGCGCTGCGCCTGCGCCGAGGGGACCCCGGCGGCCATTTTGCAGCGTCAGGCGGGCGGCGAGGCCGCCCCGGCAGCTGCGCAGAGGGGCCCGGGGGAGCCGGCGGGGAGGGCGGGCGGCGCAGGTCTATGAGTTAAAGAGCCGCCGCCGCCGCCCCGCCGAGTTCGGGCTTTTCCTCCCCGGCGTTCCCCCTCCTCCCGCCCCTCG
>VZTI01003755.1:1719512-1793949 GCA_013397865.1 Struthidea cinerea | reverse complement strand
CTGTCCCGGGGCCGCCCGCGCCATGCCGTCCGTGCCGCTGCCGCCCAAGGAGAGCAACCTCTTCAAGCGGATCCTGGTGAGCCACCGGCCCCGCTCCTCTCTCCTCCTCCCGCCGCCGCTTCTCCCTCCTCTTCCCTCTCGCACGCCGGCCTCGCTCGGTGCCCTCCGGGTCACTTCGCCCGCCGCCGGAGTTGGCCCCAGCTGAGCGCACGCGGATGCGGCGGCCGCGCTCGCCCTGGGGGAGCCGGGCTGCAGTCGCCTCCTCGCCCCGGTTCGTCCCCGCTTCCTTCCTTCCTTTGTGTGGGGCCGCCGAGCAGGCCGGGCGAGCCGCCCCTGCTCGTGTCGGCGGCCGGGAAGGGCTGGTGTGGCCCCCAGCCGGGCGAGGGCGGGAGGAGGGAGGGAGCTAGGCAGCCTCTCCGGGCCGCCGAGCGCCTTCCTCCCGCTCGCCGCTGGGACTGCGGGGCGAGCCCGGGCTGCGCCGCCGCTCCCCTCCCTGCGCAGCGCGGAGGGAGAAGACCTCGAAGCACGGTGCGGGCGTAGCAGGGGTTGCTGTTGCTTGGTTGATTCCCATCGGCACTTCATTTCCAGCGAGAGCGTCGGGTTTGGTGTAGGGACCGGGTTAAAAGTAGTTCGCTCGCTCAGCAGTTTTGAGTGTAGTTGAAGATGTCTGGTGGATTGAAGTATCCTGCTTCTGTGCGTCCTTTGGAGGACTTGTCTCAACTCCTTTGTGCTGGGCTACTTCAGCTCTCTGAGACTTAATGGTGCAAAGGACGTTCAGTGTTTGTGAGATAACTTAGAAGAAGGAGGAGCTCACTTCAGCTGTGAATTTCTAACTCAGTCACTGTATACTTTATTATGCTACCACTTTACGGAAAGAAAAAGCCCCCACTCCTCCCTCCCCAGACAAGAAAACACCACACTCCCCTTTTCATGAACTTGTCAGCGTAATAGTAATGGAGTTCCAGCCTCAACAAAATTGAGGTGTTTTGTGTCAGTTTACCAGTCTGCAGGCAGAGGACGTCTATGGAGCACACTAAGTAATCCTGCTGGCAGGCACAGATTTCTTTAATTCTCTCTGAATTGGTTAGCTAGATTCTATACTTTGTGGTTCAGAGGTGGGCATTTTGGCATCAGGAAGCTGAGCTCAGTGTGTGTAAGCCCGTGTACTCTGTATGGTGCTGGTGTGTTTCAGCAGGTGCTTCAGAGCTGTTTTCTTTTGCCTGCTTTGCATAGTATGCAGGTTTTAAAAAACTTAATGGTACTTAATGGGGGTTTGTTGCTTACTGCATGCTTATGGTATGCATCTTAGTAAGTCATTCTAGCACTCCTCTTTCTCTCTGCTAAAAATAAGTGACTAATATTAGAACAGTTAAGTGATTATTCTTACTAGCAGCAGACAAGTTCACAGTAGCAGCCACTTCTAAAGTTTTTTTTTAATTGAATTATAGCATGGCTTCTCTGGAGATCATTTTTTAGACAGTTTCTTTTTATATATATTAAACAGTGGATAAAACTTGGAAATTAGGGCTTAGGCGAGGAGAAGAGATACATAAAACTTCAGTGAAATTTACTTGCTTTCTAAAACTTTCAGAAGCCTTTAACGGGTGCTGTGTAGTGGCCAGTTGCAGTTCCTAAAGTATTGATCACAAAATTCCTGCCTTATCTCTTCATATACAGTCACTTCTTGAAACTTAATTTCTAAGTACTTTTTTGTAGCTAGCTCTGACTCTTTCATGGTGCACTTCTTTTGGAATACTAATGTCAGCATAATACAAATGGAACCCTTTGGTTGCTTGACGTGTCTCGGAGTATTTTTGTGTAGTAGTATAGCCTGTGGTGCTAAAGGCTCTTAATTGAACCAGCTTTTGCTTACTTTGGCACTGCCAGAATAGTTAAAATGCCCATAGCATCCCTAGTAATTTCAAATATTGGGGGCAGGGATTATGTGGGAGGCTGCATAATAAAACCCTACAAGCATGTAGTGATCTAATCACTTGGAACAGATGCAAGGAAACTGTACTCATGTATTAAGACTTAAGTATTTTTATGAACGCTCTGCAGAGAATTAGCAGTTGTGAAATGAGCAGCTCATTTGGAGATCATGAGAAAACCTTTGC
This sequence comes from Struthidea cinerea, assembly GCA_013397865.1. Classification (NCBI taxonomy): domain Eukaryota; kingdom Metazoa; phylum Chordata; class Aves; order Passeriformes; family Corcoracidae; genus Struthidea; species Struthidea cinerea. Next base: position 1,791,832 of record VZTI01003755.1, on the reverse strand, counting down.
AGTGACTTGGTGTGTATGTAACGTGAGACAGGTTATCAATGATCTGAACAGGATGCCCGTGTAACAGCAAAGCTGTCAGAGCTGCCCTGACTAGTGTGGCCTCTTGGAGTTCAATGTAAGCTGGGAAGTCTGCTCGAGAAGCTGAGTAAATAGTCTTTAAGCCACATCAGGTAGTTTGTGTGCTTGCACGCTTGGCAGTGCTTGAACAAGCTGACTTAAAACTAGCAGTAGGTGATTAGGGAAGTAATAGCAATTGCAGCATAGGTAGTAGTTCTAGTTGATCAGGACTACTGTAAGGTAGTGCTAAAACTCCTTTCTTGCTCTGTCTTGTCTTTCAGTTCTGTTTTGTTTCTTAGGCCATACTTCCACTCCTATGCAGAGACTTTCTCAGTCTAGTTGCTCTTCCCTGGAAGATATGTTGGTGCTTACAAGCATGGTGTTGTTTGGGAGGAAGGGGCTGAGCAACTTCAAGCTCCTCTCTTCCACTTCACAGCCTCCCAGAAGGCATGGATGAAGTATTTGAATATGTTCCCCTCTCATGGAAGGAGAAAAACATCATAAATAAGAATTAATACAGGAATGCTGGTGTGTTTCTTGCCAATTAAAGTCAGTCTTCAGCTCAGGTGACTTTTTAAGTGAATGGGGTAGATGCAGTCTAAAATAAACATGCTCTTGGTAACTTAGAAATGCTTCTTGTTAGGGTTGAAGTTTGGTATCACGTATTTGGTGTTTACTTCTAGTAAGCTTAACTGGATCTTCTACTTTGTGTATTTGAAATTGAGTTGTAAATTTGCCTTCAGTATATTGAAACTGAGTATATTTCAGTTTAAGCAGCTTTGATGATTTTTTTTTCCTTCACCTAAGAATCCATACTATAAACTGTCTCAGAGTTAGTCTTAAACATTGGCTTTATGGAATCAAATCAGCTCTGTGTGGACGGGGCATGGCAGTAGTCTTTGTAAGTGCTTTAGAGGAAAGCCTTGGGGTTCTTGTCATGCTTTCATGGCTCACTTGCCAAGTTGTTTTTGTTTGTAAGAAATGCTTACTGTTATCCAGTAAGTATTGGTGTCAGCCCAGAATCATGCAGTATAAGGTATGGTCTGATGTTTGTTTCATGCCTCACAGAGCTGTGGATGGTATCATGCCTGTAAATGACTAATCATTTGATTTCTTAGCAAATTCCTCGTATTAGTATTGCATAAAATGAGGTTTGCTGCTTTAATTGCGGCTGACTTCAACTAATAAGACACAAAAAGTCTGCAAGTACTTTGCAGCAGTGACTTGTTGCTGCTCAGTTCATTCAGGCATGTATTTTCCATTTTTGAGGGTAAGGAAGTGTTAGAAATTATTTAAACTGCCTTGTCTGAGGACTTGTTCACTTTCTCTGTAATGTCCTTTTTGTTCTCCAACTTCTTTGATAATCTTAAGAGATTTATTCTTTGATAAAATATAAATATACAGGTGTTTGTAGGATTTAATTAAATTAATTCTTATGCATAGAATTCTAAAAGCTTTTTTAAGAATTTATTTAATGAAATAATAATGGTTTATAAGCATGCAACTAATCAGTCTCCTAGGAATGATGTGGGGGAGTTACTGAACTATTAAACTCGATAATTGGGAAGTTATGTTGTCATGCTAATTAGGGCCTCCCAAATGGGATAAATACCATAGCTGAGGGTAGCCATTATAACCCACTACTGGAGTAGGGGAAGTTTGAAGTCTCTAACATTAAAGATGTCTTCCTTTTAAAGACAGGAGTTTGGAGCAGTCACTTAAAATCTTATGGTGTAACTTAAGACTGATTCTTGGTGTGGTTGTTACTTGTGCTGCTAAGGACAGTCAGCCTAGGAAGAGTGTAGGCAGTTTCCTTGATATAGACTTTCAAACGAGGTGGTGAGGATGCCTGGCCAGCTGCAAATTACTGAAATGACAGAATTGTGAAACATAGATGCCAGGCTAATGGTAACAGTCAGTAAGACTGCCGTAAGGGAAAGTCACACTTCACATTTGTCAGTGATTTGAGAGAGTCTCATTTGGAGAAGACTTTATCCCAAATAGATATTCTTGGTTCAATTTTTCAAAAGGAGTTTGTGAAGGTCATCATGCAAGGCTCAGAAAGCAGGCTTCTGTGGAATGCTGTGGGTTGTTTCTCACTCTGGACTTTAATGCTTACTTTTCTTTTAAAAAATACCAATTTTTCAGAGTTAAGACCCTTTGTGTTTTATGCTGCAATTTTTTCTTACTTGGCTGTTTATGTGGCACAGAACAAGCACTGAATAGCAAGAACTATGTATTTATTCTTGAATAGCAAGAAGAGTTCAGTTCTAAATTATTTGTGGCACAAAAAGTGAAGGCCACCTGAAAACTTCCATGTTTCTGGAGGAAGCTGAGTCATAACAAGTAAAATTGGTTGTAGATGGATGTTAGACTTGGAAATCCTAATTCAATATAGATCTAGTATGGGCTGTGAGATGAATTGCCCTTAAGATTGGAGATTGTTAGAGGTATTTGAAGTTCTGTTGAGACAGTTTCCTTGTACAATGAAAACTGGTGAATCCTGGGAAAAGGAAGATGCTGATATGCCGCTGCCCAAGTACACTGCAAGTCTACATTTGCAGTGTAGTATGCCTTGCTCTTTCCCCTCGTCCTGCCCCCAGGCCTCCTCAGAAGGAGGAGTATGAAGTTACCTTCTAGAGGGAGAAAGAACTTAACAGAAGATTCAGCAGTCAAGCAGTTGGTAGAAGCTAAGTAGGGACATACATACCTATTTCCAAGCTATCATGATTCATTTTGATTTTGGTAGAAATGGTGGCTACGAAGTAGCAGGCTCCCAACAAAAAGTTGTTAACAAAAAGGCAGTTATACTGTGGAACCCTTTGCTGCATGATGTATTAGCCATATAAAAAGCTTTGGACACTTTGAGGGGTGCATGGTGGGGACCCTCTTTACTCTTTCTGGGTGTGTGAAGATACACCCTTTTGCTTGGAGTGTTGGTGAGGCACAAGTAACTGGAAGCCGAGAACATTCTGGTGAGAACTGCAGTAGTGCTTGTCTTACTCATAAGCCTCTCTCTCCGCATCCAGCACTTGTATCTTACCTCTAGGGGCCTGTACCGGGTGGGTCTGATCCCTGCTCTGATCTGTTGTGATTCATGCGATTTTTGGCTGAATCACTGTGTTGTTAAGTATGGAATGTCAAGATTAAATTAATGTTGAAGGTTTGCATTGGTAATTATCTTGAACCTGCTTGAAGATGCCTATAAAAAATTGTAACTTTTGAAGCATGGTGTTTATTTTAGTGTGTATTGTAGCAGATCCCACAAAACAGTGCTGATGTTCATAGTTTCATCTACTTAACTGCTCTCAGTGGAGCCGCCTGCTTAGTCTGAGTTCTTGCTAAGCAAATTGCAGTTCATGCCAGGAGATGTGGCAGGTTGGTCTCTTCAGTACTTCTGCACAAAGTGCAGATAGAAAACTAGTGGAAAATGTCTGATGGGGCTATGACTTCTCATTTCTAGTGTTGCTGTTATGGCTTTTGCTTTGCAGGGGCACACGTGTTCATAAACAGGAGAGAGCTCTATTAAGTCAAGCAGTGTGAAAGTTACAAACACTAAGTACTTGCCAGCAAGAGCTCTTTCTACTCTGTTTTCTTGTTTCTGCCCTTTTGAAGCAACGGATATTCTAGGAATTCAGATGGTATTCAGTGTGTGTGCACAGCGTGAAATTACACTAGGTCTTAATTTAAGGCAAGCTTATTGATAATAGCTTCCCCTTTTAAAGGAGGTGTAGTTTATAGGGCTGTTAAAGATGTCTATGACAATAAATGGTGAAAAAACATTCTCTTATCATACATGCTCTTTCCCATAATAAATACAACATCAATTTTATTCTGCCAATAATAAAGAATACAAACAGCAGTGATTACAGCTGTTACTACCAGCTGCATTATGTAACAAGTTTTGTGTATTCTGATGATTTGAACTTGAGTAATTTTGTAAATCTGGTTAAGGGACAAAAATACTGTTGTATACAGAGTATCACAATAGCGAAAACTTAGATGATACTGTGACATTAATACATTGATCAAAATGTTACCACCATGTAGTGCTGGTTGCTTGTTTTGTTGTACTCCACTGTCTGTGTTCTGACTCAGCACCGTTCTGCATTGCTAAGTCCCCAGGTCGGGGGAAGAATGATGTGGCCTGTCCATTTTGACAGTCGAAGCAAGCAAGGATGTATCTAGGTTGTCTTCTTTTTATTTCAGATGATGAGGTTAGCTGCTCTTACCAGCAGAGTAAGAGCAGGCATGGGGTAAGCCATGCATATATAAAATCCTGGTAGGGTATGGAGAATGTCTAGAAGAACATGTTGATACTCTGGAATGGTTGCCCTGGGACTAGAAATTTAAGATGCTTGAGAAGGGCTTTCTTGGCCTCCATCGCCCAAAGCCCCATCCAGCTGATACTTTTTTTTCATTCTCTAAAACATTGGCAAACTGAAATCAGTGTGGAGAGAGGGATGCTGTTCGGAAAACCTCATGGAGAGGTTTCTAGTCTGTCTCTGAACTTAGGTGGTATCGTGATACTTTATTTTCGTGTATCAGTATTGCAAATATGCATATGTTTTGTAATACAAGGAGCGTTTCCAACACAGATGCTGAATTGCTTCAAACAAGACAGACCTTGCTGTCAAACTGGTAAATAATTTAATAATTATTTATTAGCTTAGAAGTTGTAGCTACTGAGTGTTGCCTAAAATCTAAGGTACTTAGACAACTAATTTTATCAGCTGCTGTAAAAAATAGATCGTCTGTTATATGCTGATGACATTGTTTTATAGATGAGCAGTAAAACAAGGCTTTTTAAAACGTCCAAGTGTTAAATGCCAATTAAGTATACTGACAGTGTGCTGATGTTCCTGTATTGATTGTGCCTGGTTTTGGTCAGAAATCTGTATCAGTAATTTGATCAGCGCCAAAGTACTTGTCAGATAGCTCCCAGGAAAAGGTGCTGATCAGAATCAGTGTCATTGATAACTCTGAGGGGTTTTGACTACTGGACTTGATCACCATTGTGACTGGGGGAGATTTCCAGCATAACTGACTTCCAGCATTCTTTCCATAAGGCTTGATGTGTAAGCCTTGTCCTTTTTCCCTAGGCTCTGATGTTCCACATTTAGTTCTTGGTTTCCTTCCTTAAGCAGCACTTCCATCAGTGTTACACAGCATTGAGAGCACAAGTAATTTTTTTTAATGAATCCTAGGTGTTGCCAAACCCCCCCCCTGAGTTCTACACCAAAATCTTGGCAACAGGAGCAAAGACACTACGTGGCAGGAAGAATGTTGAAACTGCTGAGTGCTGAGAGGTCTGCAGGCAGGATTATATGGAAATACAGTAACAGGGAAGACTAAAACAAGTGATGTCTTAAAGAAGTCTAATTGAGGAGTGGCTGAGGGAGCTGTGGTTGTTTAGCCTGGAGAAAAGGAGGCTCAAGGGAGACCTTATCACTCACTACAACTGCCTGAAAGGAGGTGGTATCAAGGTGGGACTTGGTGTCTTCTCCCAAGTAACATGCCACAGGACATGAAGAAATGGCCTCAAGTTGCATCAAGGGAGGTTTAGATTGGATATGAGGGAAAATTTCCTCTCTGAAGGGATGGTTAAGCACTGGAACGTGCTGCCCAGGGAAGTGGCTGAGTCACCAACCCTGGGAGTATTTACAAAGGCATGTAAATATGGCACTTGGTGACATGCTTTAGTGAGAACGTGGCAGCTGGACTTGACAGTTACAGATGTCTTTTCCAACCTAATGTTTCTATCATTTGTTCTTCTAATAAAACGCAAAGCTGTATTTATTCAGTTACGTTAAAATTGTTTAATTGGTTTGAAATGCTTATTTTTCTTATTGGTGGTTCTGATGCTCCATCATGTTTCTGGCAAGGCAGCCTGTTGATGCACAGACCTGTCTTAACGGAATGTGGGCTGTACAGGTAGGATTGGAGAATAATGTTAAAATGTTGGTAATGGTTTGGATTTTGGGTTTGATAAGTTCTTGTTGAGAGACAGTGAAGCCAATTTTTAAATTGCAGATTGTTGTTAAAGAAATTGCACGTAGAGTTATAGAGTAGCTTGGGTTGGAAGGGACCTTTGATGGCCATGTAGTCCAACCGTCCTGCCATTAGGAGTGACATCTTCAACTAGATTTGGTGGCTCAGAACCCCTTGAATGTTTCCAGGAAGAGGTCATCTGTCACCTCTTTCGGCATCCTGTTCCAGTGTTTCACCACTATAATCATAAAAAATGTCTTATGTCTAGTCTGAATTGATCTTCTAGTGTAAAAACATCACCCCTTATCCTATCACAAGACGTCCTGCTAAAAAGTTGTTTCTATCTTTCTTACAAGCCCTCTTTACACAAGTTCACCATCAGATGGGTCAGTGAACAATTTGGATTGAACTTCACTGCAGCTTTGTTACAGTCACAGACCATCTTAAACAACTTTAAATTACTAAAACATTTAAGCTGATCAGGGAAGCCTGATTGCTGTGTTTAGCACTATTTGGTTTGATGCAATAGCTGTCCTCATTCTTTGAATATGATACTACTCTTTATCTAGCCTTCACATAAGAATGCTTTGTGTAATAATACATCGGTTGAATACCTTCAGAGGCACTGAGGCCATGGAGTAAGGAAGGGAATTGATTGCTGCAGCTGCAGTCTCTTTGAGTCTCCAGCTGAGATTATTTTTTGTTAAGATGACTTCTTGGAAGTGAGTGTTAATGTCTGAGATAATGGGATATTCTTCAGCCATAAAATTGCCTAACTGTGTATTGAACTATGTATGTGAAAATGTAACTGTTCTCTCAATGCAGGGTCTTTTTCCAAGAAGCAGATGCTATGTCTAGGGAGATGTAGTTTGTAAAATCATCCCTGTGCTAACCTGATGTTGTAAGTAGTTAAACATAAGTAAAATGTAAATGACATATGTGATTGAGTAGTGTTATGTGAAGTCCTTTTGTTTTACAGGTAATGCTAGTGATTCAGATCCTTGATTCTGTTTATATTTAATAGTGGAAGGGATTTTAGGTCTTTAAAAAATGACATCATACAAAAAATAGAATTTATGAATGGTGTTTTGCTAAACAGATGCAGCAAAGCACATCAGTAATACAGGAATCGTCTCTTCTTGTTTTTCATTGTTGTATGCTTGTTAGTAGTATTTTTTACCTGTACAATTGTAATTATTTCTTAGATGCAGTGCCAATTTGACATCTGCGTAGAGGCACTTGATACTTACCTGAAAGTACATCAAATGGTATCTGTCTTAATTGTATGGCAGTCTACAAGCAGATTAAATCTTTGAGTTAGTGTTGAAAAGGGGAATAAATGGGATTTTTGCCAGAGGAGGTAGCATCCTTCCAGGAACATCTGGTAGCAAAAGTTCTGGATAACATTTTGGCCTTGCCACAATTTCCCTTTGAGGTTTCAAGTCTGTAAACATTCATGATTTGGCTTCAGTTTTAGCAGGAAATTATTGCCATAAAGAGGTGATGGGGGAGCATCACATTAGGCACAACAGATAAGGCAGTTAAAAAAACCCAACTCAGCATATTAACTTGAGCTTTTAGTGTACCAAAGACTTAATTCAGTGGGACAGATACTAGTGAATGCATTTCAGCTACATTTGATCCTGATAAGTAAAAAACGTGAGAACACATCAGGCTTTCCAACTGTGAAATGTCTGTCTGTGCTACAGAATGGGATGGTATCATATGCCATCAAACTCTGGTCCTCTCTACACAAAATACAGGTGGAGCATAGTGTGCTCATCTACAGTTTTTGGACAGAAAAGTTTGAAAGTAGTCTTTTCACAAGGTTTGGATGCTTTAAAAGCTTCAGGCTTGTCCATGTACTGAATCTTTAGGCCTTTCTATGTGTGCATATATATATGTATATGTGATGAGAAGTTATTTGTATTGCTGAGCAAAGCCCTTTTTCCTTCTGTTGGTATACATTTAAGCCAATTGGTTATTGGTATAAATATAAAACTTGTTTACAAATGCATGTTCACATTTCTGTTTGGAGGACATGGGGCTGGGAAGTCACTCTTTGATTAACCAGCAAGACTTGACCCGTAAGTGGGGAATTTCATAAAGTTGCATTTTGTACTGATTAGTTATGTTTCTGTAGTTAGACCCTCTTTCATCTAGTAACAAGCAGGTGGTCAAGTGCTTCGTCTGGTTTTGAGCTAAAGTGTTTAGTGTGAAGTATTACGAGTACAAGTATAGCCTTATGAGGAAGTGGCTGAGGGAACTGTGATTATTTGGCCTGGAAAAAAGGAGACTACAACTGCCTGAAAGGAGGCTGTAGTAATGTGGGGGGTTGGTCTTTTCTCCCAGAAGCTTCAGGACAAGAGGATCCATGCCTCAACTGCCTCAACTTGCACCAGGGGAGGTTTAAATTTGATATGAGGAAAAATTGTTTCACTTGAAAGGGTTGCCCAGCATTGGAAGAGGCTGCTCAGGGAAGGAGTGGGATCACCAACCCTGGAGGTATTTAAAAGGTGTGTAGATGTGGCACTTAGGGACATGGTTTAGTGGTGGACTTGGCAGTACTGGATTAAAGTTTGGACTTGGGCCTCTAACAGGTCTTCTCTCAACCTAAACTAAGGATGCTGGTTGTCTTATCTGCAAGCCAAAAAACTGTGAAAATTGAACTTAGGCTTCCTCTCAGTGTGGAATGCATTAGTATCTCTTTCCCATTCATCTGTTACGCTTTAGAAAATGTGATCTTGTCTGTCCTCCAAAACTCACATTTGTCTCTAATTATCTTCAATTCAGTTCTTATTCTAGGCCTGAGACTGAGCTCTATAGGATAAAAATGTCAGCACGAGGATAATGGATCTGATTTTCTCCAGTAGTTAATTTATTTTAAGTGCACACTTGACTCAAATAGCTTTTGGTTAAGCACTGCTGTATATTTGGGGTTTCACTCAACATTGCAAGAGTTGTACAACCGTGGATGAATGTTCACTATTGCTTCTTTTTTAGGCATACTTGAATAAGTTTAGAAAGCATACTTGGCACATTGTTGGTATTTTCCTAGGATTCTTTAAAAATGATACTAAGCATCTTAGATGATGGATAGGAGAATTTCATCTTCCCCTCAAGTTTTGCCACAACCTTGGTTATTTCCAGTAAAAGATGCTGAAACTAGTTCTCAGTTAAAAAAAAAAAAAAATCTCAGAGTTCTTCTGTTGCTATTGTTTAAATGTGAATTCCCATGTTATAACTGCTTCTGATGGGAACTCTCTGGCCATCCTGCCAGAAGTCAGTCAGGCAGATCAACCTGATCTAGTATCAATGTTAGCTCTCTTTTGTTTTGGAAGTTGATTTTGGTGACCTCCGATTTAATCTACACTTAGTCATGGTTAACTGCCAAGTGTCTTGAGTTTCAGGCAACAAGAACCTAAAAACTGTCTGCAGTTAAACCCTTCCCCACAGACTGGGGGAGGACTCTCGTTTTGCTACCTTAGCCAATTACCCCAAAGTGAGCATAAGTATGTTTTTGTATTGCTTTTACCCTGTGAAGTAATGGGATGATCTTTTGTATTGCAGAGGAGTTACTGTACTCCATATTAAATTAACAGAGATTTTGCCTTTGTCCTGGAAGATTGATGGAGTGGGATTGATCTATGGGAGACTGTTAAAGCACTCAAGCACATAACTGAAATGACACAGATTCTCCTGAGAATAGCTGTCTTAAGTTACAGCAGGACAATACTCCTTATTAACTGAAAATGGTGCCAAGTTAAGCCTGGTTTGGTGGTTTTCCTATAGTTAAAAAGCTTAAGTGATCTTAAATCACTTTCATGCTTACTGACACAAGCATGCCTTTAACTGGCTTAGACAGATTTGTTTTGGTGATCCACTGTAGTGATCACCAAATCAAAGTAGTTGATTTAAATTACTAAAACCATACTGATCTAGGTAATATCTTCCTAAAGAAGAAAAGGGACCCAGGTTCACATTTTGTTTGTTCCATATGTTCCCACAGTTGAACCACATTGTTTGCCTGTTTACCTAGTAATTAGGTAAATTGTATTCTAAGTAAATCTATAAGTAGCCCTTAGCTGTGCTATTTCAGGTAGAAATTAGATGCTTTATTTTTTTAATACCCAGGTAAATTCTCCCACCCTCATATCTCTGTATCGATTTCTGAGGTTATAATAATGGTTTCTTTCTTCTTTCCGAAAGTGTATATTGGCAACTAGGAAAGTCTTCTGTCTTGAGATGCCTTGCTCTGGGAAGTCACTAGGCCAGGGAAGTGAGATTTTGAAAGGAGTATCTAGACTGAGATTAATTCTCCTCAAAAGTTCTGTTGAGTCAAGATTTCTAACTCTGCTTTCTATTTTAAGAATTTCCGAGTTGAAGTATATATTGCTACTTCCCTTTCCTATTTCTGTTGAAAAGGAATTAGTTTTTTATAAACTAGTAGACCATGAGGTAGAGTGTTGGCTGCATGTTCTGAATTCTGAGAAAAGGCAATTTAATATGAATAGCTATATTTGCCTAGAGCTTATTAGTGGTCTGGTCACCATACCTTGCTGGATGAATGACTGCATTTGTAACAGTATGTTAAAGTACTGTGGTGTTAAATGCATTTCAGTGATTGTATTTCACCTCTTTTACAGAAATGTTACGAACAAAAACAGTACAAAAATGGACTCAAGTTCTGCAAGATGATCCTCTCTAACCCAAAATTCGCTGAACATGGAGGTAACTGCAGACTCAAGATTTTTTTTTTTCTCCTTTCACAAGCTTAAATGCATTATTAGTCTATATCATACTATTGGGAAAGAAAGGAGCCTATTGTGGAGTGTGACTCTGTTGTTATGACTGAATAATTACTCTGGGTTTTCAGTCTTTGTACATTCAGACCAGGTTTCCACTCTACCTCAGTCAAACTCTCCTGTGCAGTAGGATGTTGAAGATGAAAATACATGGTGGAAGCTGCACTTCAGTGGAGCTTCCAACTTGCCTTTTCTAGGTTTCTGGGTCGGAATGCTAGTGTGGGTTTTTCTTACATTCCTATTTAAAGGAAGCCCAGCCTTTTTTTGAATATTACATGAACATGTTCTGCCAATAAATTAAAAATCTGGAGGGTTTTTTGTCAAGTTCATACTCTTAAATTTTCTGTACTGCTTACCAAGTTGCTGCTTAAAGGGAGCAGAGTTAAGTGTAATACTGTTGCTGTTAATACTTGAAGCCGAAGACAGAATCTGGTGATCCTGTTCTGATAAATATTGTAGAAGCAAAATATTGCTTCTATTTACATCTGTTAAATTCTATTTACATCTTCAATGAGATACTCTACTCCTATTGAGTTACAAGTTTCTCTTACATTGTTCAGACAGTCTTTCCTTCTGATACAGTGAATTTTTCTGAGTTTTTTTTTTTTGCTGTTGACGCAGCCTAACACTGAGTGTGCATGTACTGTGTCAGTAAAATTATTTTCCTATTTGATGTTGTCAAATCTTGTCAAAATGTTTGACTAATCCTTTTCATGCTTCCATCCATGTCTGCTGTTTCTTTGTTGTCTTCATTACTTCCCTAGAGATAAAAGTCGTTTTTTCATTGCTTCAAAGCTAAAGTGGTTTGTTCAAGCTCTGACCTAATGCATTTGTCTCTACTAGCACTTCTGTTTTTATAATATCTCAGTATATGGATCTGTCTTTTCTGCTCTTGCTTCCTCTTAAACTCTTCCAGGACAGCTAGCTGCCTTGGCAATCCACATACTACATGGGCTTTGAGCCACTAATGGCTTTGAAGCTTGGGAGTAAAGCCTGGAATGAACAGCTGAAGCAGAACTAAGCCAGTGAAATGATCTGATGGAAAGCTGCACTGTTGTCACACTTAGCTTCAGAGAAAAGGAGTTTAAGAAGTTTATTAAGAAGGTGGCAAACAGATGGATTGGTGTGTCTGGGCAGTTATCTCCGTGGTGTGGGAAGGCAAGATTAGCTTGCTCCCGTTGCCACAGTGGTAATATTCTTTTTCAAACTTCTTAGTATTATTTGAAAGGTGTCATTCTGGCTTTCTCTGTTCTTACTGTGTGGATGTAGGACAACTTAAAAACAACAACAAAAAAACTTGGCTCATTTTGGGTCATTTTTTGCTTATAGGTGTACTGTACAGAAAAAGTGTTAAATGGGTCTGTCAATAAAACTTCAAACTGCTGTTACAGCTGACCTGGAGATTACAGGCTGTTGCCCTTAATACTGGGGAAGAGGTTGCAGTTGGAGGAAGACCAGAGTATTATGATGAAAAAAGTGCCTAATCTCCTGGCAGGGACCAAAACAAGTGGCCTCTTATTTAACAAAAAAACTGGAATATGAAGCTTGAACAGCTTTCAGGGATAGTGCATGCATTACAGGCAACTTGCTTGCCTACTGTGTGCCTCGAAGAATAGGGGAAGTGGGAGAGCAATACCAAAGTCATACCAATGTACTGGGTGAAATCTTGTGCCTCTCAGACTGTTGATTAAAATATTATTGCATTGAGAACGTCTCTTAGAGTCCAAATATAGTAGCAGGAAATATGCTTCCCTTAACTAAGGATTTTTAAGAAGTCTGTAACAGGGGAACTGATTTTGACAGAGTTTTTTTTGTGGTACGACACAGCCTTTTTTCCCCTTGGTCTTCATATCTGGAACTTTAATACACGTTGAGGAGCTCTCTAAATTTGCTTTAGCTTATTGTTAACTCCCTTGAAGCCAGCGAAGTGTATTTTGTAATTAATAAAAGTTTGTGTTGTCTTTGTTCATCACATCTGTATGATGCTCTACAAGTCTTAAGAAGACCAGTTTCAAGAAAGGAAATGCTTCCATGTAGCAGTCTTCAGCTGTGCTAGGCTGCTGTCCTGATCTAAATTTAATGGGGGACTTCGCTGTGTAACAACTTCAAAGGATATCTGCACTGTGGAGCTGGCATATGGGAAGTCAGAAACATAAGTATCTGATACTTCTTACAGAGACTCTTGCGATGAAAGGACTGACCTTGAACTGCTTAGGGAAGAAGGAAGAAGCGTATGAATTTGTTCGTAAAGGACTTCGTAATGATGTGAAGAGTCATGTCTGTATCCTTTGTAGTACAAAACCTGTTTGTTTTGCTATGACACGCTGTTGATGGAAAACTAAGATGTTGAGATTGTGACAGACTCCTGATGCACAAAATGCTACGTTTCCCTTTTGTCAGTGGATCAAGTGGGGCTCCGTGTTTATTCCTTACTGTAGAATCTGGAGTCTAATTGAGGTTACAGATAGGCAAGAGAGGAAAAGTAGAATTCGTACACAAAGTACATTGTTACAGTGAAACACTTCTATGAATAAGAATTCCTACTGTAATTATGGTAGCCTGTTTTAAACAGTAAATCTTGGGGAATAACTCTTACAGTCGTGTGGAGTTTGGATAATTTAATTTGTATAACAATGCTCAGGGGGTTCTGAATGTGAGTTAAGCAGTAAAGTCTCATTAAAAAAATATTTGAAAGCATTTAATATTTTACAGTGTGTTAGTAAAGTCTGGCTGCAGTAATCCATCTTCATTTATAAGGGTGCTGATTTTCAAGGAAGATGTCAAGTTATTTGATCTGTAACAGCAGTGCACTGCAGTTATTTTGTGAAAATTGTAAATGTATCTTCCTCAACCTGCATTAGGTTGGCATGTCTATGGTCTTCTGCAGCGTTCAGATAAGAAGTATGATGAAGCCATCAAGTGTTACCGGAATGCACTCAAACTAGATAAAGATAATCTACAGATCTTGAGAGATCTCTCTCTGTTGCAGATTCAGATGAGAGATTTAGAAGGATATAGAGTAAGTATTCTCTTTGAATTCCCACTTATGGCTGTTATCTTATTATTCTCTTGTTCTTTTCACTGTGAAACCTTTTATTGGTAGTATTTCTGTTGCTACTTTTTTTTCTGTTTCAAAAATGTTTTAAGCTGTTGTTTAGGAAAGCAAGAAAAGATACTGTGGTAAAGCTCTATATAAGGTTGAGAACAGAACTAGAAATATTTGTTCTGTGCAATTGGATTCACCAGCTGCCTTGTAAAAATAGTTCTTAACTAATTTTTCACTAAAATGGTAAGTAAAAGGGGCAATACTTCTACTAGCAAGTAGAAGTACTTACCATGCCAAAACACTACAAATGGTATTTTGGGTGCAAAAGCTGAAGGTGTTTTTGTTAAGAAATACACTGTCACGTTTCTTGTGGGTAACTTGTCCCATGATGACTGATTCTGGAATCCCAGTGATGATTATTATTATAAATAAAACCTTAAAATTTGTCTAAAAACTGTGAGTAGTTTCAAAATGGCTGAACTGATTCATCTGTTTCATGTGAAGTAGAGGACTGAACTGTGGGCTTGGCATTAGTTGGTCTCTTTACTAAGGATGTTAATTCCTGTGAATTTGCTAATGCAAAGGGAAGATAAAATAGCTGACTTGAGTATACGATTTGACTCGGGAAGAAGTTCTGAGAAGTGTTGCAGTAGTGTGTGAGGGCCTTGTGCCTAGGCATGAAGAGAGTGAATGCCACTCTTTCAGTGGCAGTGAGCTCCTGCTTTCTAGTGGAAAGTGCTTTCTGAGATTTCAAAGCTCTATCTTTGGAAATAATTTAGGCCCGTAAGAGGTGCTCTTGAAAATGACACCTTCTGTAGCTCCACATATAGATTTTATGCTTTGTTCCATGACTTACTTATTTAGAATGTAGCCCCCAGATTTATCAGACAGAAATGTGCTGTGCTGCTTTTCCCCATCCTGTTAGAATTTCAAAGATTGCCATGGACTCTTAAATGTTCTTTTAAAATATTGGCTGTCTTGGTGTTAAATCATGATAAATGTGTTGTAACTCCAGTTAAAAATTCTTCTTTAAAAATTGCTTTTCTTTTACTGAAGGAGACAAGATACCAGCTGCTTCAACTGCGCCCCACACAACGTGCTTCCTGGATTGGATATGCCATTGCATACCACTTATTAAAAGATTATGATATGGCCTTAAAATTACTTGAAGAGTTTAGGAAAACCCAGCAGGTAAGATTTCCTGGTCTGGAAATAGAACCGTTTTTGTATAAGGTATAGAATCTGAGGAATTAGTTCTTTGGAAATAGAAATCAGTTATGAATTAGGAATAAATTTATTTGTGGAGCTTTCTGCTTTGAGCAGAAAGATTTCCAGGAGCTTAGCAGCAGACACAAATTATACAGAAATAATTTTCCACTCTCTCAATAAACTGTTAGGGTTGAAGATATAGGAGAAGTCTCATGCAGAGAAACTTAATGTTTGTGAGACTTGTAGCTAAAGAAAACCTATGATAATCCTGCCCCTTTACAGTAGGTGAAATTACAGAAAACAGTTTAATATTTTGGGTGTGCTCGTTTGCCCTTTCTCCTGCAATAGTTTGGATGCCATTACATCTCTACAAAGAATGAGATACTGTCAATGGTTTGTATGCCTCTGCCTATAATACACTTCAAATCAGTGCTTGGTTTCAGAGTAACATGAAAGTGTGGCTGAAAATTCTTTGATCAGACTTGGTGTTGCTGAGACCTGAGTAAATCAAATGGTACAATGCAAAAACCACTGAGTATAACCTGTTTTGAGAGAGACTATTCCCTTGTTCTATTAGTGGTAATGCAGAGCTGTAAAGTCTAAATTAGCAGAACAGAGTGGATGTGTCGATTATTCTGTAATGTTGAAAGAAAAGGAAACATGTTTATAGTGGATGTGTCGATTATTCTGTAATGTTGAAAGAAAAGGAAACATGTTTATAGATCCATTCAGCTGGGGAGGCATCTTGGAAGTGCTGTGTAAAAATACTAAGATATTACCTGACCTCTAGACTGTGTGTTTTTAAAACAAAAATCTCATATCCTTTCTGAGTTGTTATATATGGGATTAACTGTAAGAAAGGAAATAAATGGCTAGGAGAGATCAGTGTTTGTCTTGATCACGTATCACAGTCAAAAAAAGGATGTTGCAAGCTGGGTATATATAGCTTGATATTTCAAAAGAGCTGTAATTTCTGCATTGAGTAAAAACTGAAAAGAATGAGTTTTAATCAAAATTGGGTCGTCTTCTGTGAGTGTTTGACAACCAAAAAGTCGTCATTCTCAAATGACGTCAGCAGAGCCCAGTCTGAGTCTGGTGTCAAAATCACTGTTCAAGTTAGAAAAGAAAGAATGTATAGTAGATGGAAAACCAGCAAATGTAGCATAAGAAACTGAGGGCTCTTCAAGGACTAAGAGAGCTTAGTAGTGGTCTTGGCCCCTTGGAGAGAATGGAAGTGATGCTGTTAAGTGTGTTGTTTTTTAAAAGGCTGTGTGTAAATATGGTTGCTTGAGGGCCATCATGATAGACTGTTCAGTCTAGTGACTAAGCCAGATTTAAATACTGTAGATTAATGCATTATATCAGTTGAGTCTGCTGTGCAAGTTACCACCATCTCAAATCTCACCCTGAAACAAAGATGATCCTAAGATGAATGCAAGCACTAATGCCATTTTCTGATAAAACTGGAGATCTGTGGGAAATTCCCATAAATAGGAAGATTGCTTGTACTTGCACAGTGAGCTGCTTTAACTGGTGGTTAGCATCGTGTCAGTCAGAGGCAAGTGGTGGAAAAGCTGCTTAACCATTGAAGGACAGAAACATACTACAAATGTTGGGCAACATAGTTTTAAAGGCAATTAGTTCTGTCAAGCCTGTCCTCTTCTTTTGAGACTGTTAGAGGCACATAAGTGGTATGTTGTCTTTCCTCCTTCAAAACACTAAAAATACATACGAACCAATTAGTTCCATTTCTCTTGAAAATAGTCTTGTGCTTTGTTGTGCCAGCTCCCTCATGTGTGCAGGCCCAGGTAGAACCCCATACACTGGAAAGGAGAATCAACATGTTAGGTCCAGTACAGTCAGGAGAGCCCAGGCAAACTCACAGCTCAGTTTTGCCATTCGTTGGCTCTTCCACAATATTCCCTAAATGTACTGGTTTTGC
Source organism: Struthidea cinerea (assembly GCA_013397865.1). Lineage (NCBI taxonomy): Eukaryota > Metazoa > Chordata > Aves > Passeriformes > Corcoracidae > Struthidea > Struthidea cinerea. The sequence goes on along the minus strand of VZTI01003755.1, from coordinate 1,774,782 downwards.
AGTGTCTGGATTTTTCAGTCCTGCAGTTAAAATAATTAAGTCCGGGGCATTCCATGAATCTTTGAGGAGGTACACATCTTGCTTACTTTCCTTCCCAAATCTCCTCTTAGCCTGTACTTCGTACTCACTCAACTGGATAGATGAACGTCTGTGACTGACTTCACAGAATATTGTAGTGACTGCAGAAGGGTGGTAGTTTAAAAGGAGGGTTGAAAGACTGAAGGGTATCCAAATGACTCGTGAGCAGACTCAACAAACAGATGTTTTTGAGGAGTTTTGTGGCAATCTGTATTAGGCCTAATACTGTTTACCGTTCATGCTAGTGAATAGACAAATGTAACGTTATATAAAGTGCTGACCTGTCATAATAGCTAAATAATGGTAATGTAGGATGATGATATTCATTTACTTGAATTACTCAGGCAACTCTGTCCATTCAGATGTGAATGCAAACAGCCAAAACCAAGCAGTAAAACTAAGAAAAAACTCAAGGAACTGTCATCTTAGTGATTGTAGGTGAATATCTGAAGATGCAGTAATGCAAAATAATAGAGCTAATCTAGCTGCAAGCTGTTGCCAAAACCAGCAATCTGAGCTTTTCCTGTGTGCTTGCACCACTTCCTTGTGCAGCACTGGCTGAGTTGTGAAGGGTTGGTTCAGGAAGCCAAAGTGCCTGAAAAATAATCACTCTTTGGAAGGATTGATTGGCTGGACCGAACAACTGTGAGGTGAGAAGGGAAAGAGGAAGGGGAATAATAGAGGGAAGTGAGCTGCCTTTGTTGATCCAGGCTGCAGTTACACTGACTTAGTTTGTTGTAAAACTGTCCCTCAGGGCAAGCTTATGAGTGAAAAGTAAAATACACTCTTAGTTCTGACAAGCTGGGATTTTATCCATAAAGCACTGATTACTGAGAGATCAAGACTTACTGATGAGCCCGTTGTCAAAAAAAAGTTAGAAAATGACAAGAACAATGTGGCAAGATAAGACGACTAGAGAAAAAACTGTCTGTGAAGGGCAGAGAGTCTCTTTGTTTACTGTAAACAGAAAAAAACCTAGGTGATTTTAGTACAAATTGGATGCTGGGTTTGGGAAGAGTAATAGCTAAGAAACTTGCTTAGAGGGAAAATAAAGGAAGGAGTAGTGTCAGCAAGTCGATCAACAAATTGAAGTGATAAATTACTTTTTATCATTGACAGCTTTATTCTCGTGGCTAAGTTATCACTGGAAATGGTGACTTTTCTGTCTCTTGGTGTGTTAAGATCAATGTTGCCTGTCATCTGAAAGCTGTAAATTGGCCAGATGCACAATATTTCAGTCAAAAACAGGTTATGAGGTTAAAGGTAGACATCACTGCAGGAAATGTAACAGCTTGTGCTGTCCCAAGTTAAGTCAAATTATTTAAGAGTCAGTTCAGCATTTAAATTTTGGGAACCAAGGTGTAAAACAACTATGCAATTTGTTTTACTGTTGTATGTCCCATTTTTCCTTTCTTCTTTTCCAGAGCAATTTTTTATTCTTAATTTTTATTTTATTCCTAATTTTCGCATCAGGCCCACAAATACAGATATGGACAGAAAACCTCTGGAGTTTTGGGGGTCTGCTCTTAGGTATGTTTTGGCTGCATCTTGTCACATTCTTCCAGTGACAGTTGTTAGGGCATCTGCAGTTGTAAAGTTGATCCTTCTTTGGTCCGTGAGGACGGGAAGAAATTTATTCTGAAACAGCAGAATTGAGTCAGGAGAAAGTTGGACATCTCCTGTGCAAGAATCGGAACTCTTCTGGGGGGAGGGATGAGTGAAGATGTACTGAGGAATAACAACAATGGTGTGGACATTCTCTATAAAATCTCTTATTCTTTTTAAGACAGTCTGATTATTCATATTTAGTACTGGGGTTATTAACGGCTTGCCTTCTGATGAATTACCTATTTAAGTAATAATTTAATTGATAAGATTTCAAAATTCCTTTGAAAATGGACTTTTCTTAAAATTACTTTTAAAAACAGCTATTTAAATGGAGTGATAGTAAGTGCAGTATCTTTCTGGTGGATTTGCTCTATGTGCAAGAATAATTTTTTTTTTTATTCTGTTGAGCCAAAACAGCTACAAGGAGGTTGATTGATATCTGTTTATTGTGTATATATTTTTAATGGGTTTGTGGGTAATCTGTGTTTTGAAGGTCTAAAAGCAATTCATGATGTGCCAAAAAGCTGTGCTAGTTGTGGAATTTGGAATTTAGATATGTGTATTGTGTTGGAGGAAAGGATATTTTTAGGAGGAGGTGAAGGAGAAATAACTAAATTGGTGCTCTGCAGTTTTGTTCCGTGGTATTGCAGTAAGGATAAACAGGAAGACATGCTTAATGCTGCTTAACCCCTGTTCTGCGAGTCCATTCTGTGAAGCAGTTAAAAATGCTTTCCTGGTAACAGTGTTTTTATTAGTGATTTCTAGTGGGTAATATAGACTAAAAATTGAGCAAAGGTGGAAATGGAAGTGGAGCTGTAGGTAAGATATATACTTTGAGAAGTGGGTAGAATTTCATGCAACTTGCTGACTAGTATGTGCAAGGTATAGTCTTGTTCCATTAGCCATCATTTGCTATTCTGTATTAGCTACTAGAAAAAGTACTTGAATGATGTTATTTTCATAGTAATGTTCATTGTCAGATACACACATCTTTACAGTATTTTATTTAGTTATGCTATCTTTCAAAACACTAATATGTAAAAGCAAACCTTTCTGAAAATGCCCAGCAGTACTGTAAGAGTTACCTCTCAAAATTTGAAGAGCATGGAATCAGAAATGTTAAATCCTATAAAATCAGTTTGTGCTTAGGGAAGGGCTGGAAGTAGTGGTTTAGGACAGTATTCTTAATAAGAATGTTCCTTTCAGTCAGTTTAATGTTTTGTCTTTTTGTGTTGTTTTTTTATTAACTTATTTGTCTCTTTAAAGACCAAAGAAAAGCTTTTTTCAGGGAACAGAAAATGATAGTAAACTGTTTAGTGACCAATGGGACTTTAAAGTGTTGGTTGCTTGGGAAGAAACAAAGTATGTAGTGTCACAGGAGAGAGTATCGTTAACGTTTGTCAAACCAAACTGCTTCTCATCTTTCATTATGTAAAAAATCATGTTAGATTATAAGTCTCTCCTACAATTTCTGTAAGGACAGTACATTTCATATAGCAAACTATTTTATTGATCTGCTGGGCATTGTATGGAGATGGCATTTGCTTTCTAACATGCTTGTGATTGGAATAGGTTTTTTGTATATTAGTGAAGATCATTTAGTATGAAAAGAATTACCGTAACTCTGGCAAGACTTTTCATTGCCCCAATCCGCTTTAGGGAGTTATCTCTGAAAGGAATAATTTTGAATGTCACCCTGCTTCCTTGGCTGTTGTAGCACTGCAAGGTGGATGCGTCACTAGTTGTACTGTGGCCTTTAGAAAGTCCTAGGTGTACAACTGGAAGCAGACCTAAAAATAATTATCTGTTGCTTGAAAACACACCGTATGCTTGTGCACTATATTTTCTGGGGTATTGAAGTTTAGTACAGAGAACACTTGGTTAGAGAGAAATAGTGTAAGTTTACGATCTGAAAAATTGTTGTCAAGCTATGGATGGGTCATTGCTCTTGGAAATAGTTTGATACAGAATTCTGGTGTGCTGAAAATGATACTGTTAGACCCCAGCCATCTGCTGTAGAACTTAGGTCAAAATTGTTGTATTGTGCATAAGTCCTTCAGAATGGAAATAAATGAAGATCTTTGCTTTCTCTCATATAATTCAGTTTTTAATTAGCTTGCCACAATGATAGAAAAAAAGAGAAATAAAGGCTTCTAAAATGTTATCTTGAAAAGGATATTGTCAAATGAATATGATTTGATTGTGAATAATGGGAGTTTTACATTTTGAATGTTTAGATGGGTATATAAATAGACCTGATTATGTTCCATAGCTTAAATCTTATATTCTGTAATACTGCATACATTTGAGGTACAGGTAAACGTTAACTAATGTATTGGTTTTTCCCCCCCCAGGTTCCTCCTAATAAAATAGATTATGAATATAGTGAACTGATTTTATATCAAAATCAAGTGATGAGAGAGGCAGATCTTTTTCAGGAGTCTTTAGAACATATAGAGACATACGAAAAGCAAATATGTGATAAATTAATAGTAGAAGAAATCAAAGGTAAGTCGTTATTATTCTTCCCTTAGCCAATTTTGTTAGAAATTTTTGCTAATGGCTTTCAGATACAATTAATCAGTAAAAGGAAAAAAAATAATGTAAAGTCTGTAATTTATTTGTAAGAATTATTGTAGAAAAACTGGTACCAGCAGATTTACAATTTTGTGCACAAGCAAATAACTTTTCCTACCAAAGTGGGTAGTGGGTGCAGGTAGTTTAACTTGGGTTGACGCAGGAATAGAGGAAATCTCAGATATAATATTTGTACTTCATAGAGTAGCTTTCCATAAATCAGAACTGTTATAACCCAGTTTTAATCTTACGAAAAAGAATTTCATAAAGAATACTGTTTGAAGTACAAACACTTACATATTTTTCTTCTTTTTTGGCTGAAATACCAAATTCTTGTTTCCTTTTCAAGCTTTCTAATACTTACTTATTGAAGTGAATACTGAAGTTGATTTTTTTGGCTAAAAATAACTCACAGTTGTTTTGTGGATTTGAAGTGCTAATACTGATTTCTGAATATGTGTGAGTAATGGCATATGTTCTTCAGCTACTCCTTGCTTGTGCAGTTGTGGTGGGCTGACCCTAGCCAGTGGGTAAGCCCCACACAGCTGCCCACTCACTTCACCCAGCCTCGCTTGTCAAATTGGGACAGAATAGGAAGAACAAAAGCAGGAGAACTTGTGCACAGAAATGAAGACAGCTTGAGTGATGGAAAGAGGAAGGAAGGAAAATCAAACCCAGATCCTCAACTGATGCAGTCACTGTACACTTCCCACAAACTGACTGATGCTCAGCTAGTTTCCAGGCAATGGCTACTTGCCCCAACACTCCTTCTCCTCAGTTTTTATTGCTTAGCATGAAACTAGATAGCATAAAATATCTCTTTAGCCAATTTGGATCAGCTGTCCAGGTTGTCCATTCCTGCCATATTGTCCACCCTGGTCCACTTGCTGGGTGGAAAAGTAGGGGTAAAAAGACAGAGCCTTGATGGTCTACAGGTACTGCTTAACAGTGGTAGAAACATTGGTGTATTTAGCAACATTTAGTTGCAAATCCCAAAATGCAGCCCAACATGAGCTGCTGTGAAGAAAACTAATTCCATGCAAGCTAGACCTGGTAGAACCATTTACTTAGTAGCAAACCAGTGTGATTTAACTGGTTAAAAACTGGTTAGTTGACGTAAATAGTGTGCTTAAGTAAACAACCTGATTAAAAACTGATCTTGTTGTGTGTTGGAGTCCTGGAAGGAGTTGCTTTATTTGATAATCCCAAAAGCGATTTTAAATACTCAGATACAGACAGTCAGGTAGTCTTTGTTTTCACAGGTGATGAACGTTCCAAGCTCTGAGCCCTATATGTGGTAGCTTCAGGTAGCATTTGTGACACACAGCAAATACCTTTGGGAAAATAAAGCCTCTTTTAAAGAATCTGTGTATGCTTAAGCCAAATTTTATATATCTACTGTCGTAAATTTGCAAGTGTTTCCTCATGTAATTCATAGTTCTGTACTGTGTTGTTTCTAGGAGAGATGTTACTCAAGTTAGGAAGACTGAAAGAAGCTGGTGAAGTATACAAAGAGTTAATTGAGCGTAATGCAGAAAACTGGTATTATTATGAAGGCTTGGAAAAGGCCTTACAACCCAGTAAGTTAAGCTACACAGATACTGTGAAAATATGTATGTTATAGGATACATTTAGAACTCCTGTTTGATATGGTACTGCTTTAGATTAGCAACTTCTACTTGGCAGAAAATTATGTACCTTCTGATCTTGAATATTATATAGCGTGTTCATTAATTTTTAAAATGTTCACTGAAAAACTTGTATGCATGAAAATACCAACAGCAAGTATTTATCTTCTTGGAATTAAGGGTGGCTTTTGCAAAGGTGCTTACATGAAAAACATTCCCTTGCTACAAGTGAGCTTGGAAACCAAATGGCAATTAATTCCTCTCTAGTAGTTGATTGTCAGACTGCTATCATATGCCACAACATAAAATTTTAATTTTGAAACTTGTTCAGGTGGTACCTCTTTCTAGAGGCATGTAGAGAAATACTCAAATACCTATTTCAGATGGCCTTTTAAGGTAGACCATCTGAAAAATGTACCTTATACACATTTTTTTCCTTTTTTTTTTTTTTAAGTGGGCACTTAAAAGGTAAAGGTGATAAATGTGTTAAAACCTTTTGTTACTCCAATGCCAGCTCACATTTCTGCTATTGTGTTTTTCCAGGAAAAAGAGCTCATTTTAAAAAACTACAATATTGCAATTATTTATGCTGTATTAAGTGTTTTGCACTGATAATTTTCCAGAATGTTTACGTTTATGCAGGAATGGTTTCTTTGTATTTGGTTTTTCTCTAATTAGTGAAAGTTTATTTGAGTTATTCTGATGACATCATAAATCATAAGCCCATAATTATATTATTTGTAGTTGCTATGGCTGCAGTACATTTCTCAACCAGCTTTTTTCTAGAAAGTTTTACAGTTAGGTCTCATGAGGTCTGGGAATATGGCTAGTGACTGGGTAATGAAAATTATTTCATTTGTTACATAAATTCAGAGTGTAGTGTTGCCATTTGAGTGGTTTTCCTGGTGTATCCATAGAGTTGAATCACATGGTTATTGCCTCAGAAATTAAATTACTCAGGAACTCAGTTATTCTCTCTGATACAACAAATACGTTGATGAAAGCATGTCATTTTTAACAAAGAACCAGTCCAGTAGTTTTTGACATATTAAAATCCTATGTAGACTAAGACTGTACTGATTCTATAAAACTAATAATGCTGCTTTATTTTTTAGGTGGTCTTAGGACTATTTCCTCCCCCATGGTAAGTTCTGGAGCTCCAACTTGTGACTTCAATTAGGGCTTTCATATGCTTTAGTTCCAGTCCAAACAATATTTTAGTATAACTTTTATAACTCTACATCTCTTGGAGACACTGGGTGATAGATTTTCCCCCCCCCTTCCCCAACATCTGAGCTCAGTGACAAGATAAACTGTTTTTCTTATGAAAGGAAAACAGATATATTTAATATATATGTAGTCTTGATCTGTACATTCAGTTTTAAATTGTTTGATGAATTTAATATTTAAGCAAAATTGATTTTAATTATATAAAAGTGGTATTTTAAAGCAAAAGATTAGTGTTATTTAAGTTCTAACCACATTGGAGCTCCAAAGCATATTATGGGGGAAAGGGGAGGAGTGGGCAGAAAAATCTTCAAGTAGCTTTATTTTTGTTGAACATTAAGGTATAGAGAGTTCTGGTGCTCAGTACTTACACTGGCAGTATTGTACCCTGGTTTTGCTGTCACCAGAGGACCTATAACAGAGACATGCTTGTATAGTATGCTATTTGTATAGCTATGGTTTAGAAATGCAACACATTTCTCTGAATGCTTTAAGTGTGTCTGAAATGGATGCATAGTAAAAAAATGGTTATTGATGCTATGAATGTCATACACTGTTTGAATGGGTCTGCACAGTGTGTAGCTGAAAGAAACCAAACTCCAGCTCTGTGTGATTGAATGTGCAAGGTAATGGTCCTGTTTATCCTTAGAGTGATTAATGCTGGTAGTTGTGTATTTTATATACAGTGTGTTCTCAGTACAGTTTTACACAGTAATGTTTATGATTAACTGGAGAATATAACATGAAATGTTTAAATTGTTCCGAATCCACATAAGGAGTCTAGCTCAATTAATTCTCAACACTTAAATTCTCAACATTGAAAGACATTTAAAAGTATAGGTTTTTATCTGTTACTTATATCTGTTATATTTGCTGATAATAGGCACTTTAGAAGAGAGGCTTCAGATTTATGAAGAAGTTAGTAAAAGACATCCCAGAGCAGTTTCACCTAGAAGATTACCTTTAAACTTTGTTTCAGGTAACAAGTTGCATATCTGTTCTGTAATAGTTTTTTTTCTTATTTTTTTCTGAAGTTTTCATCAGGCTGTTTAATGTGTTTAATACTTACTTGTGCATTTAATACCTACTTGAACATGTAGACAAATCAGATGTATGCATTTCTCTTGGAACAGACAAAATTATTTTATGTTTTAGGAGTTGATAGAAAAACTTCATACACTCAAATATGATGATATGAGCTATGTAATATTTGTGTTGATAAAACTACAGTACAGAATGATGTGTAGATTGTAGGAATTCTTGTACATAATTTTTCTGCTTCATGCAAGTTAAGAATCATGAGTTAAAATGTAGGGTATAGTACACTTTAATTCAAGGTGTGAGTGTGTGTATATATATGTATGCATACCCCTTCCTGTATCTTTAATATACATACTTTTGCTGTAAAAATGTACACCTACTTTCTTCTAGAGCTACTAGAACTTAATTTGACGACAAAAACTACCTTTGTGCTGCTAATTTGATAAGAAAAGGACCAAAAAGGTCTGCAGTATTATGTAGCACAAATTATTTCATTTTATAGCTAAGTTCTTTGTTACTTTGCCCTTTCAAAATTTGTTTTGAAATACAGTGCACCCTCAGTTTTGGAAGGAAAATGTGTATATACTTGTTAAAATAGAAATCTGTACTCTTCCAAAATGGAAGGAAGGAGACTAAATGAAATGGTAAGTATCATAAAAATTAGTGTGTAGCTGTCTTGACTGCTGAAACTCAAGCAGTTGACTTTTGGGAAGTACATAAGCTAGATATCAAGTGTCAAGAAACTTGAGGTCAGCTGCAAATTCCCAACATACCTCCTCATGGTTTTAAATTTATAAGGTTAGTTTTTAGTTTAGCTCATTTGCTGAGCACCACATTCGTTGGTAGCTTTAAATGCTCCAGAGCATAGGTAATCCACTTCCCTGTTGTTGCTCGTGTGTCTGAATGTGCATACACATTTCCTGTGTAAAATCAAAAGATTTTAACTGCTTCATAAGAAGTTGCCACTTGTGCCTTTTGTCATCCTATATACTTCAGTTTCTTAGAAGATACAGGGGTAAATTTTAAGGCATTTCAGCTAAATTTGAAAAGCTGGGTGATGAGTAATTCGTGGTTTTTTTCTGTAATGAGATTATGGTAACACAGCAAACAAGGAAATAACCTGCAAAATGCTTTCCTATATCTTTATTAATAGTGTGTTTTGATGTTGACTTCATTTCACATGTGTTTTGCTCTAGGTTGCCTTGTATCTTCTATCAGTGTAGTTTCACAGCTTATGTTCATTTAAGTAGAAATATGTATGGTAACAAGAATTAGTTGCTCACGCTGTAACAATACGATAAATGAAAGCAAAATTTATTATTAGGTTGGTCAAGAAAAATCTCATGGCTGCTTTCTGTAGCATTTTATAACAAGTAAGAATTTTTCAAAATTAAAACTTGTTTCTGTTAACTTAATATATTAAGCTTATCAAGCATGAATGTGTAAGACTGTTTTTGATCCCACAGAGATTAATCTATTTACTAAATGATTTTCTATGTTTACAAGTACAGGAGATGAGAATTTCTGTAGGTGAAATTTTATAGCGAGAATGTGAAGGTGTTAAAAGGAATATCTTTGCAGAAAAATAGTTGCAAATTCTAAGGAGATAGAATTTCCAGTTAAATGTAGTTACTGTTCCAGTGTGGTCAATGACCAGTTACAGCTGTCACTGTTTGATTCAGAATTAAACTACTCTTAAAAATTAAAATACTCTAAAATTCAGGATTATATTAAAAGGACAGTTCTTGTCCAGACCTTGCCATGCATTGCATCCTAACCTTGTATTTGATACAAATCAGCTCCTTGATTGAGCTGGAAACCACCTTTATGGAGGAATGCTGTTACCATCAATTTTACTGATCAAGTGTGTGTGCGGCCATGCAGTTTTAGATTTGTTTATGCTCCTGTGGTCAGGTGTGTGCCTCAGAGACTAAATTGTAACTTGGCTTCTTGTCATAGGTGGGTGCCCAGCTGTGTGCCTCTTTTTTTTTTTTTTCCAGACTTTGTTTTAAAACTGTTCTGCTTTCTATAAGTAAATAGGTATTTAATGGAAACTTGAATCTTGCTTTCCTAAATTCTAAATTATGATTATTCCAGCAAGAAAATAAATTATAAGAATTCAACAGGAGAAACTGAGATGGATTTTTTTCTTTGTGTAGGGGAGTTTCTGTAGTGTGAGACAGCACATTTTAATTAATCCATCTGTAATAAAGCGTGTGCTTACAGTCCAGTTACGGATCCCCATCCACAGGTAGTAGGAGTTTCTATACACAGCAGTTTGGCTAAGTACAGCAAGGTGAGAACATGAGTTACTTTCATTAGTCTCAGTGTTTATTAGCAACAGTGCTGATAACAGTAAGTGTAGGACAATTGAGAATTGATAGAAGTAAATGAAAATGTTGTATACAAAGCAGTAGTGTCTGCGTTTTCTGAATATCTAAAAACAATCTGTTCATCCAATTTTTACTGTGTTCTTCTCGAAGTTAAGTTTATTTCAACAGTTTTGGGTCAGTTTTATGGGTGAATCTTAGCACTATGCGAAGTGTGCTAATTCCTTGTTGAGAAAGTTAGAGAAGTCCACAGCAGAGGAGGCACTGAAGTGTGGAACAAGTTCATTTCTATGCAAAGGAAACAAAGTCAATAATAGACAAAACCCAACCAAATGACAACAACCAAACACACCCCCCCCCAACTGAAAACAATCACTTTCATCATAGGAATAAAAGCATGAAAACCAGATATTTTCCTGGCTGGATATCTTCTCTTTCAAGTCCTGCTTTTTCTTTTTTTTTAACCAGCATTTCTCAGAAAGGTAGCACTTACTGCAGGTGTTGTAATTTTTAGCTGAAAGTATAATTAGATCAGATTTTTAGCTTTCTGCAGTGTATTTTGATCGAGATGATTCTGATGTGGAGCTTATGTTTCTGAAACAATAAGTCTTGTTTCTAATTCCAGAAACAATCATGTCACAAGTCATGTCCTACTCATAAAAACAGGACTAGAAGAGAGACAAAGGGGTCATTTCATCCATCCTTCTCCCTCAAATCAGGATACTTTATATCTGCACTACTTCTAACACATATTTGTCTAACTTGCTCATAAAAACCTCCAATGATGGAGCTTCTGCGAGATCTCCATTGTTATTCTTAATAGGGTGTTTTCAGTGTTTAAATAGCTTTTGCTGCATCCTCTGTAGTCAGCACTTAATATTTTCTTTTTTTAATAGACTTTGCAGGTTTAAGGGCTGTTACCATGTCTGCCAGCAGACTCCTAAACACTAGCAGCTTAAGCATTTTACTCTGATTTTTTTTATTTTTCTTTTTAAATCTGGAGCATATTTGTGGCTTATTAAATAACAGGAAAGATTAAAACCCTTAATTGCAGTTTCTCAGTTCCTCTGTTATCCAGAGTTGCACAGCAGTTAGCGCGTATATTTATATAACACTTGCAATCACTGACATATAACCAAACACACTTTTGTTCCTAGGTGAAAAATTTAGAGAACTAACGGATAAGTTCCTGAGGGTTAACTTCAGTAAAGGCTGCCCACCCTTGTTTACCACTTTGAAATCTTTATATTACAATCCAGAAAAGGTAAAATTTAGTATTTATTTGGTTTTAATGAAGTCTTCTGTATTGAATTTCTAACAGACTAAGAGTTTTTATGTAGCTTGTCCTATAACCTACCAATTACAGTTGTTGAACATTTTTTCCCTAATGTGCTATTTCATCATATGTGAATGTTCACTTGATGTCAAAATGCTTAAAGTCAGATTGGTCCAGAGTGCACTGAGGTTTCTGAAAAATCAATGATCATTAAGTTTGTGTACTTTGAGTGCAAGTGTTACAGGATTCTTTCAACTTATGGTTTATGATGTCACCAGAAGTAATGCTTTTAAAATAACAGGTGGCTATTATTCTGTGTATATTTCTGAATTGCATGAATACATTAGTATCTGCCACAAAGGCTTGTTTCGTATTTCAGTCGTTAGCTGAAACTTCAGTGTATAATTTTTGTGCTTCTAAAGTCAGTTTTGGTGTCATTGTCACATTAGAACTATTGTTTCAAATGTAGTTCTTCCTTCCAGACTTGACAGTAAGGTATAGTGAAAATAAATTTTTGAACTAAAACATGTTACTAAAATGTGTAGAAAACAGAATAATTAAGATCAGTCTCTTCAGATATTATCTTTGTTACAAACACGATGGATATTCTAATCCATTCATGACTTGGTAAGAAGAGGGGGTTTGTATCTGGAAAAACCTTAAATACGTGATGCAGCTTTTCAGCCAGCAGTGAATACTCCTTTATTTGGACTAAAATTATTCTTCTTTCTAAGAGTTTCTTTGCTAGGGTTTTAATATGAAATTTTCAGCACACTTCTGTAAGCTCTGGTTTTGCCATGGTTGACATAATTTTAGTAAATTCTGGTATCATGTTGTTGTGGCTTAACTTCAACTGGCAGCTTAAGTACCATGCAGCTGCTTGCTCACTCCACCGCTGCGTGGTGGGGAGTAGAATCAGAAACACATAAACCTTGTGGGTTGAGCTAAGGACACTTTAATGTTGAATCAAAATAAACTATAATAATACTAATAATTGTAATGAACAGGGGAGAGGGAAGAAAAAAATTCAAGAGAAACAAGCGAGGCACAGAACAATTGCTCTCCGTTCACTGACCAGTGCTCTGCCCATCCCTGAGCAGTGACTGGCAGCTCCCAGCCAACTCCCCCAGTTTATATACTGGTCATGACATTGTATGGTATGGAATATCCTTTTGGCTAGTTCAGGTCATCTATCCTGGCCGTGCTCCTTCTTAGCTTCTTGTGCCCCTGCTGCCTCACAGAGGACAGGAACCTGAACAGTCCTCGCCACAGTGTAAGCACACTTTAGCAACAACTGAAACATCAGTGTGGTATCAGCATTATTCTCGTGCTCAATCCCAAACATAGCACTGTACTGGCTACTAAGAAGTGAATTATCCCAGCTGAAAACAGGACACTTGCAGAGTACAGGCTTTTTTACGGGGGCTATTGCTAATGCACACTTTTCAATGTAAATGAAATGGAATTGAAATTTTTTACGTTGTGATACACTGGGTATCTAGATAGAAGTACAGTCAATATTAGGGAAGTTTTAGCTCTGCTGTTTGAAGTGTGAAAAATCTGAATGTTGAAAGATAAGTATAAACTCATTTCGTGTCTGAAAAGATTTTTAGCACTTAATTTTTGGCTAAAAACAGAGGGCTACCATATTTTGGGGCAGACTTGCACAGAAAGGTGCCTTTCTGCTAGTTACCTTCATTATATCAAATCAGAGTTGCTCAAAACTGCCAGCTTAATCCTAAAATGTACTTGAAATCAAGAGCTTCACCTTTTCCAAACATGCTTGGGATTTGTTTGTGCTGCCAACTTCCACAAAGGCATTTTTGCCATATTTCAAATCGTTTCTTTACCAAGGATGGCTGTCTTTTACATTTCAATTGATTGGGTTTACCTGTAGCTGTAGTGTAACAGAAGAATCTTTGAAACTAAGAGAAACTTTAATTTTAGTCCCTGACAGTTAATTTTAGAAATTTAGGGTTGAGGGCAGAAAATTGTGACAAACTAATGTGTGGTACATCTTCCAGGAAAATATTCTATTTTGGTATCTAATTTGTCTAAGTTGGAGCTTAGTACTAGCTTCTCACATAAATTATTTGCATATTTTGACTAAAAGAAGGTTGTAGTCAGTATTGTGTTATGCATACTAGAAAATACCTAGCAAATTTCTGATTTCTCTACCAGCTGGGAAGAAAGTTCCCTTGTGTTTCTTCGGAAACAAGTGCAGTTTGGTGTAGTCAGCTGCAGTTGGATTTTGGAGTGGCATAGATATGAGAACTTGATGAAAGAGTTGGTATTTAAGCCTAGAAAGTTCCTTCTTTCTAGAGCTCAAGGTGGGTCTGTGATCTTTCATCAACAGCAAGGAAAAAAGGGTGGTTGTATAGAAGGCAAACATTTGTCAGATGTGTTCAGGAAAATGTTGTTTATTATCTAATTTTAGTAAGTTGGTACCTCAGCCTTTTGGCTATGCTAGGTAGGTTTCTTCCCAAAGTATCTGTTACATGAGTACTTCATATCTGTGAAACTAACATTGAGGAAAGTTCCCTAGCTGCTTGTAGAAAGAATTAATGAATGCCCCACCAAAAATAAAACTGTAATCACTGCAGTGCTAGCTGGGTGCATGGCATGTTACTTCTTTCAGCTACTGAATTGGAATTTGTTTACGTAGTTGTGTGAATGTTGGTGTGGTGAAGGGTGTGGAGTACAACTTGTTCTTCCTCACTTCATAAAAGAGTAAGCCTTACTGTGGTTAAGTAGGAAAGGCGTTTTTAATCTTCCTTCACAGTGTCAGTAGAATTGTTTAAGATCCTTTGGATGAAGTCTCAGAAGGGTGCTGTAAGTGGGAAATGTAAAGCTGTTTGTTTCATTTTAAAAAAGTAATCTCAAGGTTATTGCTAAGAAACTTTCTTTGAGCATCCAAAGACATGAGAATCTGAAATCTGTTCAATAGAGAAAGATTGCCAAAATGCAGCAAAGCTCTATGTATACTCAAAGACCTGTTTTGAGGTAGAACATTCCTTAGTAAATAAGTCTCTAATGAGTTAAAATATACTTAATATTGCATTATGCAATCTATGTCTTTCCTATAATTCTGGAGCAGAAAAAAAAATTATATATGTGTGTTGGCCTTGTGTTCAGTTTGTGATGTGCAGAGGTTTATATTTGACTGCACAATTGGGTTGAAAAGGAAACTGTTAAAGACTTGGTAACTGTGAAACTTGGATGCTTGAGAAAGTAACAAAGATGGTGTGATGACACCTGAGGCAAGCCGGGCTGGATGTCATCATTCCCAGCAATACTGTTGCCTTCTAGGAGGGAACTGTTAACCCCCTGATGATTATGTTAAAGCAGACTTTAGAAGAACTATAGAACCTGATGCTGAGAAAGTATTAAGTTAGCTTTGCTGTAAATTACTGAGCATGCTTCCGCAGCAAGATCCAGTTTCAGACTGTGTGGTCCATTACTCCTTGCAAGTCAGTGATCTGACTTGTATTTTTCTCCATAGTTTTAGAAGGGAGTTATATGAGACATGGTTTAATCCTTCAAAGCTCTTCAAATGAGGTTGTGATTTCTTCAGGTTTTGTGCTGTTCTGCTACTGCAATAAAGTAGCATGGGAACTGGTTTGCTTTTTTACTGTTTTTTTGCTATTTCTTCATCAAGCCACCTAGACTGGAGGAGACATAAGTAGTTCAGGCTGAAGGGTGAGAAGCCATAAGAAAAGAAGCTAACAATTGTTTTTTGCCTAGAAACTATACTGTCATTTTAACTTGATTAATGTATTGTGCTGTGGATAAAACTTTTGATTATAAAAATAGTGCAGACCCTAAAAAAATCATGCCAGCTATTCAGTATCCTGAATGCACTTTTATACCATGCTGTAGCATAAAATGACTCTAATATTGGAATAAGGAGAGGGGCATTGAATTGCAGTATGAACTCTTGGACAAAATGATTTGAGTCGATGTCTGTTTACTTTTTTATAATATTGGTAGTTGATTTTCTACAGGTTATGTGCATGGAATAAGGAGTAAAAGGAGTTAGGATGTAAAGAGTTCAAATTATTTCTCAAGTGATAATTGTTACTGTGCTCCCTGTTTGCAGATACCAAAGGCATGCACTAATCACTTCCGAACTTGCTGCGTTGGTACACAGCCAGATTCTATGTCTTTCCAACTGAAGACAAGGTCAATTGGAGGGTGATAAAGACTGCCAGACTCAGTCTTACGCTATTTTTCAGAGTGTCTCGTTCAAAGAAAGTTTATAATATCATATAGACTGTGTTCAGTGGTACATAATTTCTTATGGTCGTAAATCACTGTTTATCTACAAAATACTAAAGAAATAATTTGATGGAACATGGTCTTGATGGCTTTGTATTTTAAAAAAAATACTTGAAGTATAATGTTTATCACTACCTGTCCGTTTCAGTTGCTTCTTTGAAGTAACCACTGTATCTGAATAAATTGGCTATGCTTTCCTTCTATTCATTATATGGCAGCCTGAGGCTTTTTAAATGTGAAAACCCTTGGTCATAATGAAGTAGGGTAAATGAGTGTGGTTGCGTAAAGGCAAAGTTCAGAAATGTAAAAAGCATTGCACCAGATTCTTTTTGCCTGTGAGGTTTGGAGAAAGGAAATGAGTGATCTGAGTAAGAGCTGAGAGCTTCCTCTACAGGTTACTAGCATTGAGGAATTTGCATTCTGTGCTTGATATTAATTTTTCTCAACTAATCTTGAGTTCACTCACCTTCTCAAATACCAGCCTTTGCCTGTTCATACAATTCCTGTTGGAACACCTTCTTGGTTCTGGGTATTGTTTAAGACATTCTGAGGGAACCCTGTGAATGTCTTACTGCTCTACAGAACTCTCTTAAGTTCATTCCATGTTTGTTTGTTTCTCAGACCTTTTCCCCCTGTATTAACTTTATTTGGATAATTTCCATCAAAATGGAAGAATTCTGGGGTATGAGTTACCTGTAAAGGAAAGGCACTCTGTGATAAACAACATCACGGTGGTGTTGACACTAAATCTGCAGTTTCAGCTTTACTCTTCATGCATTGCATCCATGGCTTTAATTGGCAGAAACAGCACATGCCTCGTCTTCCTGGGAGGAAGACCTGTCCCAAGCAGGTACTTAAGTTTTTTTTACCTTCTCAACCTGCATCTCCTCATATCTACTAGCACTAAGGCAAACATTGGATATGGTGATATGTGTCTTTTGATCTTCTAGGAATCTTTTGCTCCTCTGATAGGACACTTCTTAAATCAGAAGGAGACTCAATTAAGGCACCTGCATATATTCTGTAATTGATTGCATGGAACACAGCAGCAGTGGATTGCTCAACTGATGCCTAGTTGGTGCTTGTAGTGCTGTGTTAATGATATTTGTGTTTATTCTTCTACGTGTCCAAGAGTGGATTCCTGTTATGTATCAAGGAGAAGCAGAAGATGCCAATTGTCAGTGACTTCACTGACAGCTTTTGCTGTTATGCTAAAAAAAAAAAGGCAAACAAATGAAAATACAACGCCACACTTCTTCATGAGACAGAATCCAGTAAAATTCAAAGCACTTTCCATGATACTGTGTTTGGTCATCTTTTCTAACAAGATTCTTGTTTCAAGCTCAACACTTGCATTAAATCTTCTGGTAATCTTCTAAGAGTTGCTGATCAAGTATCAAGTTTGGTGTATCAAGGCAGAAGAGAATGTACACCACTTCTGTGATTTTTTGAGGTTATCTGGGTGTCACTTTAATTGCTTTCTTAAATGCATGCATCTTGGTAGTGGAGGATCAGGTTATAGAATGTCTGAACATACTGGATGTGCACATTGAACCTACTTGGGATGCATCTCCAACTCTTAGTGGAGCTAGACAGTGTCACTGCACTGCCACTCAGTCTTTGAAAGATCATCATGATGGATGGAATTTCCTGAGGTATATGGAGGAGAGTGAATGTCTCTCCTGTTTTCAAGAAGTACAAAAAGGAGGATCTGAGGAACTATGGGCCAGTCAGCTTGATCTCAATCTTTGTGAAGCTGATAAGGCAAATAATCCCAGAAACCATTATCAAACACAAAGGACAGTAGGTAGTATGGTTTTATGAAGGGGAATTCATGCCTGATTAAGTTAATAGTCTTCTGTAACAAAATTACTATCTCAGCATACAAGGGGACAGCAGTTGATCCTGTGTATTAGCGAGGCTTTTGACGCCATCTGTGATAACATAGACAACATGTTGAAGTACACCTTAGTAGACGGTAATTTGTGCTGAAAACTGACTGAGCTGCCAGGCTTAGTGTTGTCATCAGCTGCATGAATGCCAGCTGGTGTCCCCAAGTAGGTAACACTGGGGCCAGTAGTGGGGAACATCTTTGTTAATGATTTAGTTGATGGGGCAATATATCCTTCAAGAACCTTGCAGACGATACAAAACTGGGAGGAGTGGCTGATCCATGAGAGGATTGTGCTGGTATTGAGAGGCCTTGTTGGGCTAGGGAATGAGCTGAGAGGAAGTTTAACAGAGGGAAATAGCTGGGTCCTGAACCTTAGGAGGGCTAAGCCCATGCTCTAGTATAGGCTGGGGCCTGACCAGCTGGAAAGCAGCTTTGCAGAAAAGACCTTGGGGATTCTGGTAGTCAGCAGACTGAACATGAGCCATCAGTGTACCCAGTAGCAAAGAACGTCAATGGCATCTTGGGCTGTATTAATGAAAGCACTGCTCTGAGATTGAAGGAGGTGATCGTCTTTCTCTCAGCCCTGGTGAGACGCACCTGGGAGTGCTGAGTCTAGTTCTGGGTGCCCCAGTACAAGAGCTGTACATACTGGAAAGAGCCCAGAGAAAGGCCATGAAGCTGATGAAGGGACTGGAGTGTCTGGCATACAAGGAGAGGGTAAGACTTTGGGTTGTTCAGCCCAGAATAAAGAAGGCTCAGATGGGATCTTGTATATGTAACTAACTGAAGGCAAGAGTGAGAAAAGACAGGCAGATGCTTCTCATTGGTGCCCAGAGACAAGGTATTATATGCACAAATCAAAATACAAGAGAATATTTGAGCTAAAGAAAAGACACTTTTGTCATAGAGGTTGTCAAACATGGGAACAGGTTGTTGAGAGGTAGTAGAGTTGCCTTCTTGGAGATGGTCAGAATGTGACTGGACATGGCCAGGAATAATCTGCTCTAGCTGACCCTGTTGTGTAACAAGGGGTTGGACTAGGCAGTCTGTAGAGGTCTCAAACCTTCATGATTCTTCATCTTCTTACTTCACCTTCAAGTCCGGGACCAGCTTGTAGCCATTTACTTGCTAGCAGGCAAGCTCATCTGAACTGCTACTGCAGTGCCGGGGCAAGTTGCATTTCATGTAAGTCTGGCAGCACTAAGACACTACAGCAAACAGTGCAGAGAGGTGCTGTAAAGACCGACATGCTGATATACATCAATGCCTATATGCAGAAGCGCTGAGATCCCTAACCCACATACTGTAATTTGGAATCTTCAGTTGTGGTTTTTATATCCATTTGCCAGCAGAGCCATTCTAATCACTTCCTAGAATTTTTTGCTTCAGGCTGTTCACAAAGGGAAAAACTTGTCACAGAATCTGCCTTTTAGAAATGGATTAACTTCAAAACACAGCTGAGTAACTGCAGACTCCCTTAGGATTAGGTTAAATGTGAGTAAATGCATGGTTCACCATAGGTCATGTGAAGCATGTGAAACTGCTGCTTCAGGGTAGGCACTTGCCAAAGAACAGGTTGTTTTTTTGAGAGTGCAGTGGAGTTAGGCTGAGGATGTGATCTACAGAGCACATATGATTGTTTCTCTCTTCATCAGTTTTGATTTTGGAGCTCTCAAAGTGGCACATATGGCATCCGTCTTTATTTCTGCAAAATTTCACAGTGCAAATTCTAATAGAGTGTTGTGCATTTGGTGTTTTGTCAGTGATCATCTGCTTGTAGTCTCAATTAGAGAAAAAGAGCTGTGTAAAGAATACTTCCAGCTTAGAAATCAGCAATGGTTTGGCCAGGCTGTTGATGTAGATACTCACTGAAGATGAGTTTGTCCCCATCTAGATGGCGAAGGAAAAGTGGAACACAAAATACTGATAAAATTCTAGTAAAGTCATAATTGCATCCAGATTGATTTCTCAGGTCGAATAGTTCGTGTTCCCTTTGAGCAGCTTTCTGCTGATGAAGTCAGTTTGTTCTAGCAAACCTGCTGGTGTTGTTAACATTATGCACCAGGGACTATTGGTGTGACACTGGTGGGGTCAGTGTGCTGTTGCCCCTGCCCTTGATGTGCTGTGTTAATGCCCAGCTGTTGGGAGCTGCTCAGTGGTGCAGTTGCCTAAGGCTTGACAGATGCCATATGAGAGGTTATAAATGAGGTGCTGTGCTTTGGAGATCAGGACTTCAATTTTTAACAACTGTTACTTACATCTGCTATTCCCAGTACCTGGTGCCTTACTGTGATCTACAGTGGCAACTACAATGGCATATGTTTAAAGAGAAGATCGCCTTTAGCCCAAAAATAGCTTGCTTTATGGGAGGTGATAACACAAGTCCTATGAGCTGTCATCCTCATCTTGGATTTTTAATATATAGAAATTCTGTGCCAGAAAAGTTCTTGCTCTTTCTGTACTGTATATATTGAAGGGGAGAATAAGAGACAGAGAATTTATAGGACTCCAGCAGATGATATTCTTAGGGAACTGGTTTATGAGTCTCTCATGCAATTCAGAGTGGATTATCTATGAGCCCTGACTTGTGTAGTTCACATTCCCAATTGTCCATTCCACCCTGCCATTTTTGCTGAAAGAACAGTGCGTTTGAGTACCAGTGTCTGAGTCTGTACTTTAAATTTGTACTCAGTTTTTTTCTTAGCATGTTGTGCTTTTAAGCTAAGAGTTGGAGCTGCTCAACAAACCATTTCTGCAGTGCCAGACTTGAAAAGATGGATGGATTAAATGTGGGAAAATGAAAAAAAACTGTCTATCCTCATTTGGAAAGTCCACAGACATGATTTATAAAAAAAAAATCACATACTATGAGAGGTGCTTGTGTGTAGTGGGGCCAATGATGATAGTGTGTTTTGCATCATCAATTCATAAACATACTTGGAGGTAACGTGTTTTAAAGTGAATTTCTGGTATTTGTGACTTTTAACCAAGGACTTTTAACTACTTTTAACCAAGTAGTAAGACTTGTAGGTGACTAACTACAGTGAATTAATTCTAAGTAAGAGAGATATATGGGAGGACAGCACAGAGGCTGTAATAAAACAACTTCATCCAATATAAAGAAACTTCTGTGGTTGTGTTTTGGGGGTGTTATTAACAGGATAACCTGCTTTCCTCTACAACTTCGAAATGTTACTTAAAACACAGCTTTAAAAAATACAAATATAATAGGTTTTTTACGTATGGTTGATATTTCTGTAACGGCATGAACAATTCAATTTTCATGATATGTGGAGACTTTTTGGAGTAATCACGTAAACTACTACTATGTGAATGAAAGGTTTGGAAATGTGACTGTATATATGGGATTTCTTTATGCTAAGAAACATGGAGCATTTACAAGGAAAAAGTCTCAACACAATACAGTCTGTGTGTAAATTGAAGTAGTGTGATATCCGTGTCTTAGTCCCCTGTGCAGGGAGAGGTTTATTATCTAGCTGCCGGGCTTTACTTTTATGCTACAAGTGGTTTCGTGGCTTGTATACTTTGCTTCGTGCTTTAGTATCTGAAGTTTGTTATTATTAAAATATTGGTATCAGAAAAGTATAGCCATTTTCCTTGAGTTTCCTTGAGTTATGTGAAACCTTTCATTTAAAAAGCCTACTGTATAACATGGAGGATTATTAAATCTTTTTATCAGTCTTTTTTAGTTTCTGATTAGCAAGAGTACTTGCTACAGGAGAGTACATATTTAAATGACAGTTATTCTACTGATTGAATAAAATTTGCAGTCGGTATCATTTTTACTATGTCAGGAAGAAGCTGGAGGCTTTGCATGTTTGGGAGCAAAAACTAGCATTTAGGAGTGCCACTTCATTATTATGAGTTTTGTTGTTTATGCAAACTTACTGTCCAGAGTGAATGTAACTGTGGGTCTTGGCAGAATGTTTCTGCTGGAAGCTAATAACCTGAAGTATAAACAATTACATGACATATAGTAATTTTCACATTCTGTAAGATACAATTCAGATGTATTAGAAATATCTAATTTATCTAATATCTAATAAGAACAGTGTTATTTGTTACTCTTCCTCACAAGAAATGGATCTCGGAGTGCTACCCTCACCTCCTCCCCAGGAAATTCACTTTGTACTTGATCAATGCTCAGAAATCCTCTTTGGTTCCCCATACGTGCTGATCTCTGTATCCATGAGATTAAAAAAATCCAAAGAGTGAAGATCTTCAATTAGTCAACATCAAGGTTTACGTCGATTGTGTTGCAGGTGCATTGGTTGATTCCATTGAAGCTCGACATTAGTGCACATGTGCCCTTTTTCTGAGTATCTAAAATCATGGAGACTGTGAGGAAATACTGGATGAGAGAAAATGTCTGGCTGGAAGAAACATCAGAAACAACAGTCTCAAAAAAAGGTGTAAGACTATCTACGCAGGAAGGTAGGCTGTCTTCAGTGAAGATCTTTCTTTAACCTTTCTGGAAAGAAGGCATATTTCTTCCTTGATGTGGAAAGCTAAAGGAATATAAAGCAAGTTGCCACTGTTGGTTGTTTTTTTGGTTGGGTTTTTTTTTTGTTGTTGTTGTTGTTTTGTTTTGTTTTATTTTTTTATTTTTAGTTAGATGTCCTCTGCAGATTATTGGTGGATTACATAAGGAAGTAAAAAACATTAGTTCTGCTAGGAAACTGCATTTTAAGAAGAAATATCTCTGTAACATTAACCAAGGACAGCCTTTTGTTCATTCTGACTCCATCACTTCAAGTGTTAGGAAGTAGTGTCTTTGAGTTAAAATTCCAGGAGGGGTGATCTGTTAAGTGGACTTAGCCAGAATCTGGCTAACAACTGGTATGTTCATAGTGAAAGACAGCATTTGTACTGTACAGCTGGATCATAAGGAGGAGTAAGGGAATTGTAAAATAAGTAGAGGAAGGAGAAGGATGAGAAACGTTGTTGTAGGTACAGCAAGAATTACAGCAAGGATATGATGCTTCCACTCTGCAGTGAGAATGGGGAGTGTAAAACATGCTGATGGATGACAGTTTAGGTCTGTGAGGTAACATGTAAGCCAAGAGCTGACAGGTTTAGCAGCTGATTTATGAACTACTTTATCAAGAGAGCTTTTTTAGTTTGAGTGATCTATATTGGGATTAACTGCTCCAAATAACCTATTTGGAGACCCACAAGAAATACTCTAGGTATCTCTGCTCACAGTTGCTCCTACTGATGTTTTGCTCATGTGAAATGATTTGCTTTCTTTAGTGCAGTCCACAGACTTGTCCAAAAGCTTTCAGAAAACCAATTTCTCACTAAATTAGTTGTGTGATGACCACAGTATTATCTTAGAGTATTGGTTTGCTCTGAATTTGCATTTGTATTGTACTACGGCTGCTATAAACTTTCCAATTGATTATGCTTGTACATAGCATTATTTTTAAGGGCATGTTGCTTCAGCAGAGCAAGCATAAAGAATACCTGTTACAATCTGCTTTTTGAATGACAAATGCTAACTAGACTCACTCAGATAAATGGAGGAAGTTTTTTCTTCTGGAGTTCAGTGTTT
This sequence comes from Struthidea cinerea, assembly GCA_013397865.1. Lineage (NCBI taxonomy): Eukaryota > Metazoa > Chordata > Aves > Passeriformes > Corcoracidae > Struthidea > Struthidea cinerea. The sequence continues at coordinate 1,751,270 of VZTI01003755.1, read as the reverse complement.
CAGGTAGCCTGTGAGATCATTTGTCCTATTGACCCTAGAAAAAGTATCACTTGTTTTATTTCTAGATTAGCTGTTAGCAGTGCTAGCAGCAATGGACAGCAACGGTTTTAAATATGGTAGTGCAAAAGGACTGCTTTGTGATTAGCCAGTCATTATAAGCTGGTAGCTCTGTGGCATAATTCCTGAGAGTAAAAGCCTGCTTAGCCACCACACACTGAGAAATGCTGAGGTTGGTGACCAACCATGATACCGTAGGATGCGTGTTCTACTGCAAGTTACAGATTTTTGTCTTCCCCTGTGTAACGTGAACATATGCACGCATTTAAAGATGGTTTTCTCAGGGAAGCAGAAGTGAGTATTGTTGGCTCAGGTGAATAAATTTAAAAACAGAGATGTACCTACGTGTGAATTGCTGTTAGTTTTAAAGCGACAATTTCATTGGGTGTTACACAAAACAGTAAAGCTCTGTCCTTGACATCTATAGGTGTCAAAGATAAACAAGAAATTTCAGGTGACTTGTGTCAAGCTAAAAGGCTGTCTTTCCTGTTTTCCTGGTTTTATTTTCATGGTGTGAGGGTTGTAGAATATTTTTTATTTGATTGTGATTTTTTTACTGCATTCAGATGTTAGCCATCTACTAACATGTAAACGATGGAAGTTGTCTGTATGAGGCTGACTAGGCTTTCACAATTGGAGTAATTTATTTGAATATTCTCTGTGGTCTTGTCCATACCTCATTGGGTGAGGGAAATCTGTGTCTTCTATATAAAAAGTTGTGGAACAGAAACTTTTCAAGTGAGACAAAGGAAGCAGTTGCAAGTAAGTTAGTGTACAGCTGCCATGATTAAAAATGGAAATATTCAGTCATTTGCATACCCTACACCTTTTCTTCTTTACACTGATAAATCTGAGTGTTAATATCTTATGTTTCAAAGCAGATAGATAGGACATTTTTTAAATAATGGAGAAATGTTGCTTTTAAAAAACAAAATCTACCAGTCTGAGCCTTGCTGCAGAATTTTTTTGGTTCTTGTCTGAACTGTCTAAGCTTACAGATGCTGTGATCTTAGATATTAATTTACATAAAATTACAGTAAGTCATAGGAAATGCAGTTTTCTGGGTGGCTGCCCATAAACACCTTCCTGTGTGGATTACATTGGAAGAGCCTGAACTCAGACCTTTTGTGCAGTGCAAGTGTGCCAGCTGGCTCATGTGTTTGGCATGTTTTTTTTTCTTTGTCTGGATAAAAAGCAAATCTCAATTCATGCCAATCGCCTCTTGGCTATAGGTGAAGATGCTTCTTGTCTTTATTAGGCTGTAGTAGAACATTTTTTCTAAAGTGTAGCTGCCCTCTCCTCCTGCCCTTTTCCCTTCATGTAGTTAATTGAATTTATGAGCTGTTTTTCTTTTTGAGTCTATTGGCAGCTTCTTTATTTGAAACTTTGTTCCCTTTTCCATCCAGAAACGTATGGTCAAAATGCCCTGGACTGAAATACCATTAATCATGTGATGGAGCCGTGCCAGATACAAGAGATTATCAGAAGTGTGCCTCTGCTACCATTCTTAAGTATTTTTGCAGGCCTGAAAGTTCAGATCTGAGCATCAGCATTTGTAGGGATGGGAACTTCAGACTGAAAATTTACCACATGGGCAGAGCTTAACTGGGTCTGAACCTGGGATCCTCTATCACGGTGTCTTTAGAGACCCTTCTCAAGAAGGGAGTACAAGTTACTTGCCAGGCTGTATGTCTGGCTCATCCATCAGACGCGATCTAGTAACCCTTTTCAGGAAGACTATGAAAGTGTCTCTGTGAGCAACAGGAGACGTTCTTGTTTGTACTGCCATTGTGTCAGAACTTTTTTTAGTGCTGCGCTGTTTCTGGGGAAGGTTCTGTTTGGAATGGTGTGGAGAGCATAGAATCAAAAGAGAAATGAGGAACCATCTGTCTTCATTGTTTTGTGGGTTCAGCTTTCAGCTCTGTTGTGTTGGCTGGCTTTGTGTGTGTGTGAATGATTACCACTGTCTCAGAAATGGACTGATACTGGAGATAGCTCAAGAAAGGCTTGGTTTGGTGTTGAGTGTGTGCCACAGACCAGCTGCAAACCCTGTTCAAAATGTTGTCACCAAAGGCTTTCTCCAGAACTCTGAGCCAGTAACTGCATTATATTTTTTCAGTCTTAATTTATTTGGTACTAAGCTCATAAATATTTTTCAGGGTGTATTTATACCACTTCTGCATGATGCGATATTGATACTGCTTTACGCACCTTCTTATCACTCTCTTAGATAAAATATTGTAGCAAAGACTTTAAGTATTGACATAGTACTCTTGTGGACTGTTTTTATTGCTGCTTCTCCATTTCCCATGAAGCATTTTGAGTATTGGTTCAGGGCATGTACTGGAGGTTTCTTTGTGTTGTGAAAGATATTCCCAATTTGGTCACAAGGACTTTCTGTTAATGTGGTTTTCTGGCACAAGGACAAGACTCAACTGCTGTTAAAAGGCAGTTTGTCACTCAGTCTTTAGGTATCCCATTTTTTCTAGATGATGAGGACTGCCTATTTTGAAGTTGCACAGTAGCAGTTTCCTTTGGGTACTATGTAGCAAAGCCATTTGCAGATGGTTTCTGGATATCTCAGTCTGTCAGATATTAGATATTTTGAATGTGTTTAGATGTTTAGATATTCTGAAAAGTACAGCTATTTTTCAATTTCTCAAATAGACATGAGGGTGACAAGTCTAGTGGATGTTGCTTCTGCTGTGCTGGAAAAGTGGTGTCACAAACTCAGCATCTCAGTGCCAGTATGTAAAGTTTCCCATTTGGTCATTTGGCATTGAGAACGGAGCAGATAATATTAAACATGTCCTCAGGAAATCAAAAGGCAGGGACTCAAACCTGTGCCAAATATCAACATATAGATTGCTTCCCAAACTGCCTGTATACGGTAGCTTTTGACTTGTGTTTGCACTGGAAGTGCTGATAACTTCTTACTGAATTCTAATAGGAGCAACTGAAACAAAAATACTTAAATGTAGTGTCTGTAACTGAAAAATTAACAAGCTGAAGTCTTTTTACAAAAAGACTATTGACACAGTAGAAGTCTAACCACTTTATAGTACGTTACAATAATTCAGTTCCTTTTCTTGCAGTTATTTCATTGAAGGAAATACTGTATTGGTGTTTGGTAGATTGTCATTGAAACAGAAGTCTATTATGAAATATTTTACCCAACTGATGTAGTAATAGGATATGGAATCAATGTAGTAATTTACCTTCCATGAATAAACCAGAGAATTTAAGCCTTTTACTTGAAAAATTTGCATCCTTGCTTTGTGGTAGTAGGCTGTTGAGTTCATCTTCCATTACATATTTCAACTCACCTTTGTTAAGGATATTTCTTAATCTTTTTGTATTGCTGTTCTCCTTTATTTTTTTGTCATTTCATTCAACTTACTGCTACATGGAATATAGAAAAAATCAAACTAAAATTTAGGCTACTGTAGTTCTTACCTACTGTTCTTACCTTTGATAGGCCTCTTTTTGTCTAAAGAAAAATTTCCGTAGCAGGAGTCACTTGCTGTATGGCATGGCATGCAGCACAGATTTCCATTTCATGATGAGCCCATAGGTGCCTCTATGATAGCTACAAAAGATGATAGAAGAATTCTAGTCATCATTGTTTACCTGGAAAACAGGCACTTTTCCTTAGGCCGTCCCTTACAAAAGAGGACACAAAATATATCTCAGTGTAATCAGATAATTACAAACTAGTGCTCACAGAGAAAAAAGTAATTCAGAATTGGAGTTCAAGCGAATTGCATTCTTGCTACTTATAATTTAAAAAGAAATTAAGGTGTGTATGCATTATATTTATTCCAGTCTGTATTTCTCAACTATTCATTTTAAGGCATTTATTCAAAGTTTACTTAAAAAACTGTCCTTTCCAATGGAAATAAACTGCACGGGAATGGAAGAGCAGTGCGACCTTTGTGGAGTCTTTGCTTCAAGTAGTACCAAGTGTGGAAGATGCTTTTTTAACTTTCAGGATTACTGCACTTGACAAGAATATATAATGGTTTATGGGCATGTACAATTTTATTCTTTAGGGAGTAGGAGGAAAAATGAGCACTTCACTTGTTTGTGTAAATGAGGAAGGCTAAAGCCCATTTCCTCCTTCTTGGATTCTTGCTGCTCAGCTCATTTTCTTCTGTAATGAAATAAAAGATGTAGGTAGTGACCTATGAAAAGGTTTGAGGTTTGAATTCTGATTAAGAGGCTTCTGAAACTGGTGACCCCAGAAATTAATTCAGTCTTTTTGTAATGAAATGAGAGATTTGTTGATGTCTTCACCTACTCCTTTGTGATACCTTCAGGTTTTTTCAACTCAATGGCAAGAAAACAAACACACTGTTTTCCTAGAATAATTCTGTTTGAAATTACCTTATGATCAATATCATGGTATTTCCAGATACCTCAGCTCAATTTTTGGAAATAATAAAATTATGAAGAATGCTGTAGCTTTTAGAAATAATAAAATATTGTTGCCTTTAAGATGGCAGTGATGACTCTAGAATACAGATAATAGCAAATTCAAGGGACAGATTTTGCAACTAAATTTGCAATTAATGTGGACACAGAAATTATGGTTCGTATTTCCAGATCATTTGCTCCCTGAAGCAGACACAAACCTGGAATTATTTTCCTGAATTACTAGCAAGAGACTGAAGCATAGGCATGAAAAGTAAGAGAAAAAGACTGTGATTTTCATTAAGTATGTCTGCAATAATCTGTCTCATTTGCATTTTCTCAGCTGTTGCTTTCTCTGAATACTTGTTTCCAAATGTATTGTTCGTAGTAGCTTCCAGAATGACAATTACAGAGTATTTTCTTGAACTGCAAAAGCCAAAACCACTGCAGACTTCTGAATGTAAAAACTTGGCATCTTTTACAACAGAGTACAGCTTGGTATTCTCCATCTCCTCAAGATTCAGAGTATTTGATTTCACTGTTCATGTCAGCTGATTGATCCTCGTATGAGGATGTCCCAGGTCTGTCCACTGCCAGTGCCCACTGCTGATGAAATGAGTAACTGGGCATTGGTGCACTGCGGTGGAACAGGGAGGAAATCACTCATAACCCTGGATACTGTCACTGGCACCTAGCCAAAGCAGGGACCAGGCACATGTGGCTCAGGGGTGGTGATGCCGTTCTTTTTGGTGGTAGCATGGTCTTTGTCCGGATATGAACCCATGCTCCCGAGTGTGCAGTCATAGAAACATTTATATGTAACAGTGTTTGGTGGTGGGCTGTGCTTATTCAAGAAATGAAGCAGACTTCTTCCGTTTACACACAGCTCATTGATTATGAGGTACTAACAGCCAGATGAGGATAATTTTGGGATACCTGGAAATTGCAGTGAAAATCAGCAAGGAAATAACACTTACACAGTTGCATATACACACTGCAACCCTGCTACCTGAAGCAGATGCTTCTGCTTTTAAACCTTTTTTAGAGAGGAGAATCTTCAAATATTTTCTGACAGTGTTGATGCTTTCAGTGAACAGATGTCTGAGGCAGGCCAGAGAACAACTTGTTTGCCTTCATCCATTTACTTGTGACTTCTTCACATTCCTTTATCACTTTGCAGTTATTTAAAGTCCAGTAACATTTTATTGTATTTTATGAGATTTTGCTACCAAAACTCATTTCTTATGAGATTTGCTCAGGGCTTTCCAGAATGTGTATGTTTATACATTTTATTACACTTTTGAGATATTTGCAGTGGCTGTGTGTGACTTGGGCATGTTGCTTTCTCTGCTCTCTTTGAAATAGTGTTTGCCGGTTTTGCCTGTTGTGCTGAATTAGGTTAAATAAAGTCGTGTCGTTCAAATTGTATACTTTGATCTTCTAGAACAAGGTTTATTCCCTTCTCTCCCAAAGTATGTCTTGAAATGGATCCACGCACTGTCAATTTGTGCTTTTTTAAAATTTTGCTGTCTCCCTACAATTCTATTTTACTCTTGAAACCAGCTTTTTAAATTAGGGTCATCTTACTTTTAACCATTGAAGTTTTAGGTTTTTACCATCTAGAGATTTCACCTAATGGTGAATGTAGCCATCACCCTGCTATGCTTACAGTCAGGTCTTATTTTTTTAAGTCCCTTCTGTGTTCTGGGTGTAGATCCTATTTCTTACTGTAATATTGTTCTTGTTACATAAAGTGGCTGGTTGGTTACTTGCTGGATATGGCAGGCATGTTTAGAATGAAGCTACAAAACAGGTTGAGCATTTCATGAAATGTTTAGAAATACTAAGTGGCATTTGTAAGCCATGGACCTGGAATTGGAATAGTTGTCATGAAATGCACAGATCCTAACGTTTGTACTTACTGTAAGTGTCAGACTTGTGTAGTGTGGGTTAAAAACTGTGTGACTGAGTTTTGAGTCTTAAACCTAGGAATGAAAACCAATATTGTTGATGGTGTCTGATTTCAGAAAGTACTAGCCTTAAGTCAGTCAATGTATAGATTTTTGTCAAAAGATGGAACCTGCATTCTAGGCAACAATACCTTTCAAACAAAACAGAAATCATTAATAGTACAGAGCAACCTGCCAAAAAACCACGGAAGTTTCTGCTGTTTCTTCCTTGTTACGGGAAGTTTGTGCATGGTCTTTTTCAAAGCACCTTTTTTTAATTGGCTCAGTTTCAATTCTTAAAAATGAATAGCATAAATTAAGTTATATTTTGGAATTTTTACTGAAGACATTAATCATGTGTACTTGAATACCTTCTGCTGTGAGCTGCCTGAGATTAACCCATTTCCCTGCCACATCACTAGTTAAAATGGGTGATCAAAAATGTCTGTGAAAGGGGAAGTAAATTATGTGAAGATACATCCAATTTTTTTCCAGGTTAAGTAGTTATTTTTGTATAGTTTCTCTAATTTGCTCAAGGATTCTTTTCAGTGTATTAGTTTCTGTTAAAATGATAGTAAAGCAAAACTTAAGCACATACTGTTTTTTATATGTAGGTTTCTACAATCCAGGAACTTGTTACTGGTTATGAAGCCTCTTTGAAAACTTGTGACCTTTTTAGTACATGTGGTAAGTTTCTATGGTCTTACGTTAATTACCCGGTAACTACTAATGCTGTTTGTGGAAGTTATCAAGAACTGTTGAAGTGCAGATACTTTTTTGCAAAAAAAATAGTTACTGTATTTTCTAGTAAATGAATTAATTACAAGAAATATTTGCTGAGTTTGTCAAGCTTTGTTTTTTGTGTTCATTTTTCAAATGCAGTCTTCAGCTTTACTGGTTATTGTAACCTTTCCCGTTTTGTTGCAGAAAATGGAGAGAAAGAGCCCCCAACAACACTGCTTTGGGTTCGGTATTTCCTGGCACAGCACTTTGACAAACTCGGCCAGTGTTCTTTGGCCTTGGATTACATTAATGCTGCAATTGCAAGCACTCCAACATTAATAGAACTATTCTATTTAAAAGCAAAAATTTACAAGGTAAAAGGGGGATTTGGACATGTGGAGTACCTAGTGTGTAAAAAAAAATCAACCCATCAAACTGGTGTGACTGTGCGGGTAATATTTCAGTTTGCAGTGGTTATGGGCATCAGTTTTCATGTGGGCTTCTTTTTGGGCACTGTTTTGTCAGGAAGAAAATGAAAACCCTTTTGTTTGAGTTTTGCAAAGCCATCACAACTTACAGTGAATTGTAATGGTAAAAAAAATCTGGGAGTGGGAGGAGTTAGAATAACACTAGCTTTTAGTTCTGATGGAGAAATACCAGTAACAAATACAGATTTCAGGAGATGGTCAATAGCAGGCTTCTACTGAAAGTTAACTATTTAATTTCTCCCTGACAGCATGTAGGTAACATCAAGGAAGCTGCCAAATGGATGGATGAAGCACAGTCTTTGGATACTGCAGACAGATTTATCAATTCTAAATGTGCTAAATACATGCTGCGAGCAAATATGGTAAAGGATGCAGAAGAGATGTGCTCTAAATTCACAAGGGCAAGTATATTGCTTTAATTAAGAGGTGTTCTGCTTGCCTCTGGTGGTTTTTCACTCATAATTTTTGATCAAATATCTTTTATTAATATCCATTTTTATTATAATGCTCTTACACCTGGTGGTAAGGAACTGCTTAGGATGGTCTGTAGTGGAAAGGGTGTTTTAAAGATGGAGTAGTCCAATGCCACTGCCATGGGTATGGACTTCTTTGTCTAACTCAGGTTGCTCAAAGCTGCGTCCAACCCAGTCTTTAACACTTACGGGGACAGGGCATCCACAACTTTCCTGGGCGTCTACAATTCAGTGTATTGCCACATCCTCACAGTAAAGATTTTTTTCCTTATATCCAGTGTAAAGCTACCCTCTTTTAGTTTAAAACTTTTGCTCCTTTTGCTGTTGCTACTGAGTCTGGTGAAAAGTCTCTTCTTGTCTGTCTTATGAACTTCCTTTATATACTGGCAGGCTGCTGTAAGGTCTCCCTGGAGCCTGCCTGCTCTTTTCCAAGATGAACCCCAACTCTCTCAGCCTTTTGTCACAGGACAGGTGTTCCAGCCTTTTGAGTTTTCATGGCCTTTCTCTGAATCTGCTCTAACAGGCCCATGTCCCTCTTGTGCTGGGGCCCCCAGAGACAGATGCAGTATTCCAGCTGTGTAGACCCAGTAAATACTGGAAAAAATGGTAGTGCAAAGGTAGTTGTCCAGGAGTATTGTTTATTGCCATACTTCAAAATACACTTTAGAAATTCATCTGATGGATACCTTTTTGTTTCCCTTTAGTACCGTCTGATCTAACTGCACAGGAGTGTTTACTATATTCATTATGATTTAGCGTTAACATTAATTTAGACTTGAACGTTTAATTCCTTTAAGCTACTATTACACACAAAAATTTTGTTGAAGCAAAGTCTATCCTTAAAAGATGGGATAAGCACTTTAAATATATTTTTGACATTGAACAAAATTTGGATTCTTAAATACCAGACTTTCATATAATTTATGTAACTAAACATGAAGACGACTTCGTGGGATATCCTGGAGCATATAAACAAATTAGGCTCCTTTATTCTTTTTAATTTTAGGTGTGATAACACTTGAAATTGGATTCAAGCTTTCTAGATATTTCTAGTAATGATTGAAAACTTGATTTCATGTTTGCTTGTCAGAAGTGTTAATGCAAGAAAGACGGAACTTTATCATAGATATTTGGAAAGACAGGATAAATCTCATCCTCAGTAATTAAATGTTGTGAGTGTAACTGGGTCTTTTTTCTGCTATAAAGACTGTTCTGAAAACCTGATGACTAATATTAATGATATGTGGAATGTTTTTCCAGTTCACTTATTCTCAGTCTAGAGCATTAAAACTATTAAGTCTCAATCCTAGGATTTTTTTTCTTTTGAAAATATCAAGTATAAATCTAACTTTGCTTATTTAGACAAAAAAGTTCTGAGAAATGTATAATTACTCATACTGCATGCTAAAGCAGTGAATATATTGGTGGATTTTTAGACTGGTGGATGCCACTTAGGCGGAAAACCAGCTGAAATTGTTTGCTGAAGTTAAGGAATTTTTAAAAATAGTGTTGTTTTCTGCCCCCAAATTGTAGAAGTGAGACTGTGTGTACAAGCATGAGTTAATCTTAAAAACCTGTTGAGACATTAATCTTCAGATAATTGGGTTTTTTTTAATAATTTCCATCTATTCCTTTCTATCTGGGGGTGCATAGAATATCACAGGTATTATTCTCAGTCACTGGGTGTTTGTCATTTTGTGTTGTATTCCAAGTAAGTTGAAGGATTGATTGTTTGCTCCTAATGGCCTGAAACCAGCTGTAGTTGAAAGATGCAGCTGGTAAATTGCAATAGCAAAACCTGATCGTGATACTTATTTCAGGAAGGAACTTCTGCTATGGAGAACCTTAATGAGATGCAGTGTATGTGGTTCCAGACAGAATGTGCCGCAGCTTATCAAAGGCTAGGGAAGTACGGTGATGCCTTGAAAAAATGTCATGAAGTAGAAAGGGTAAGTAGGTGCAAACACCACCCATTGCTTCCCCACTGTTTCTCATACACAAATGAAGATATTTGTTGATCTAATCAGCAGTTTTGTGTGCTAGAAGTATATAAAACTTCTGGTATAATGGCTTTTAAAAACAGGTTAATACTTGATGATTTCTTGTAACAGGAGATGTCTTCTCCAGCTATTATGTGAAAGATTATTACTGAAGTGAAAAGGTTTCAATATAAAATACTATGTCTCCTAACTATGAGCTATTCATACATTAACTTTATGCGGACTTTTGACAATTGTGTTTCTAATCAGAGCAGTCACATTCAGTTGGCTTTTAGAGTGCCTAAGTCACTGATTGAATAATCACACTATAGGCTTTAACTGAGATTTTTCCCTACCAATAGTTTCTCTTAACAGTCAGTATTTAAAGGATATTTCTATACCTGTTAAATATTGCCTGTAAATAGTATTAGTTGTAACTTTATTCACCTCTGTCTAATAAAAGAATAGACTAAGTAAAGGATGAGTATATGAGTGTGTTCTTTTTTTTTTTTTTAAAGCATTTTTTTGAGATAACAGATGATCAATTTGACTTCCACACGTACTGCATGAGAAAGATGACTCTTCGTGCCTATGTAGACCTTCTGAGATTAGAAGATGTGCTCAGGAAACATGCCTTCTACTTCAAGGCTGCCCGATCGGCAATCGAAATCTACTTGAAGCTCCATGATAATCCTCTTACCAATGAAAGCAAAGAGCAAGAAGTAAATTCAGGTATCTACACTTCAATGAAGGCTCATATGTCTATGACACATGTAAAAGCTTAAGCTGAGTAAGTTGTGTTATAGAGTAAATAGAACACAAGTTTTTCCTCTTTTCTGTCACAATAACTGAAAAGAGATCATAGATAACACACTACAGTTCTCTGTGTTCACACCCCTTTACTTTGTAGAACTAGAACGTGAATGAATCTAGCTGTAGTTGGAGTACTTGGGGAGGAGTGGCATTTCAGAACATTAAAACCAGATTCAGTTCAGCCATTAGATAAATATTACTAACTAATGAATTATGAAGCAATGGATAGGTTTTGTGGAAGAGCAGTCTGAATTGTAAGAATTTAATTTTGATCTAGTGTACTTAATTTATTACATGGTAATACTAGTCACTACTGCATTAAATTCTATCACTTTTCACATAACTTGAGGACCAAAGAATACATGGGTAAATGTATTAGCAATATTAATACATCTAGAAAATTATTTAAAACTAGCATTAAATGGAAAGCAGACTTTCTTAGGAAGCCGGTGGGTTGTGGTTTGGAAATCTGAGGATTCAATAGCAGATTATTTAAGATTTTTTTTTTTACTTTAAGATAAATAGTTGATTCTCCTTTAGTGGAATTGCAGCTACTGTCAGCATTGCAGTGGCTGTTGACTAAAGCAGTGAAATTAATGTCTGGCTTTTTGCAAAAGGAAAAATACTTGACATGGGGAAAAAGGGAAGCTAAACCAAAAATGGTACTTAATATTGCAAATACAATCTTACCTTTATTCAGAGGTGGATAATAAGTTTTTCTATACCTGCCTATGCATAATGAAGTACATGTAAAAAGAGGCATATTTGATCAGTTGAACTTGCATTTTTTTCTTCTCCAACTTTAATTTGTTTCTGTATATAATGTAAGATCAGTGTGTGACAGAGGATCTGTCACAGAGGATAGCAATATATCATAGATATAAAGGTGGGTGGTGTCTAAGAAGTCATGTTAGTTCATTTGCCTGCTGTTCATTGGGATGCAGTAGGCTTATCTGTGGGAGAAGGCAGCACTGTGTGGATGGGGTAAAAAGAACACTTGCTTCCCTGTGTCACAATGGGGGATGACCAGAGCAGAGAGGTCATGGTGCCATAGCCACAGAAAAGATGTGTTAGTCCCTTGGGAGCCTATTTTTCTGAGCCTTGCCACATTTAGCAAAAGTCCTGTTCTCAGTGAAACACCACAGTAAACAGACTGTAAGCTGCAGTATTATTCTGGCTAAACTGATCATTTCCATTTAGCTGTCCCATGGCATTTGTATGAAACCAATGCAATTGTCATGGCTGTATATTAGTCAGACATTTTAATGAAAAATAGCAAGTTTAGCATGTTTTCAGATGGAGTGTAAATCCATCTGGATGTTTCTAGATGGCATTAGAAGCAAGCTGAGCTACAGTCAATATAAGAGCTTAGTATTACTATTACCAGTGTTCATTTTCTAAGGTAAAACCTGTGACAGATGTAACAACTTTATGTAGCTAACCTTTGAAAACATTGAGGTTTCTGTAACAGCCATGTAAGAGAAAATATGCGAGATCAAGTGGTGTGTTAGGCTGTTAACAGTAATCCAGCAGCAATGTTGGCCTGTGTAGTGTTGGTAGTTATGGAAATCACTGTACAAGTTGGCCATTTTGAGATGGGGACAAGCATGATGACGTGTCTGAGTTGTTAGAGAGAAACAAGATTTTTAATTAAAGACTTTTTAATATGTTGTCTGTTACCTTAATCTGTAGAAAATCTCTCAGCCAAAGAATTGAAGAAAATGCTTAGTAAGCAAAGAAGAGCACAGAAGAAAGCAAAACTTGAAGAAGAAAGAAAGCATGCAGAAAGAGAACGACAGCAAAAAAATCAAAAGAAAAAGAGAGATGAAGAGGAGGAGGAAACTAGTGGACCTAGGGAAGAGCTGGTTCCTGAAAAACTGGAAAGGGTTAGTGTGGTCTTTCATGTTAAACTCATACGATTATCATAAAGAGTCTATAATATAAGTTTGCTATCAGATTCTCCTAAAAAAATCTAAGTGTTTTTATAAAGTAATTTTTGCATGCAGAGGTACCTTTTTGTAGTCTACCTATTTTTACACTAAAGAGAAGTATTTTTCCTCAATAAATCCCAAGTTCTACATTAATATTGTTACTTTCCTTAAATTTCAGGGTTTTTTTTACAAACCATAGGCTATACTTCATTAAAATAGATACTGAACAAAAAGATGTGTTTTGCCTGAAGAAATCTGGTTTTATAGAGTAAATAGAGGAAAAAGTAACAGAAGTTATTGCAGTTTACAATGTTTGAAGACATGAGCCAGTATTTCTCTATGCACAAAGAACTACCTCCTTTATCACAGTAACTTTAAGCTTGTTGTCTAAGGTGGTTGTATTTGTTTCCTAAATGCTGAATTGCAGTACTGAGTACACAAGCTGTGCCAGAGTTTGCAATGATGCTGTCTTTGTCAACATGAAATGATGAGTAAACACTTTTAAAAATCTTGCTGTTTAAATAAAAATGTTGTAGTACAGTTTAATTCAGAAAGCTAGCTTCAGTTCACCTTTGACCTCTGATTATTTAAATGCTTTGAATAACAGAAACTATCATTGTATTTGACATTTATTTTAAGCAGTAAATTTCACTGTTGTTTTATTAAAACAGGTAGAAAATCCATTAGAAGAAGCCATTAAGTTCCTTATACCACTTAAGAATCTTATTGGAGATGATATAGAAACACATTTATTAGCATTTGAAATATACTTTAGAAAAGGTAAAGTACTGCTTAATTTTTTTTGCTCTACAAAATTTTAATCCTTCGGTGCAGCCTGTGTTATCCAAGTACAGTGGAAAATTATCTGGAATAAATACTTACGTGACTGAAGCTGAGGTTTGCATCGTATCCAGTAATAATAGGGTAAATAGTGTTTTTGTTTAGTCACCCTTAAACAACAACAAAAAAAAAAAAAGTAAGAGCAGACTATATTGTAGTATATACTCATAAATACTGTGGAAAGGTGTTTCTGGTGTGATCTTTAATTATCTAGAGGAAACCAAAGGTAAATAGATGGTAACATCTGTGCATGTGTTGCCAGAGTATGAGCAGCAAGAACTTCTGTTTTATTATGCAATTTGAATGGGAAAATAAACTTTCTTTCTATTTCTGGGTAGAAACTGATGTTTCTAATATTTGTACTAGATTTACTAAAGAAAACAGTAATTGATAATGAAAAGAAAAAGTTCTGTATTCTCAATCTTGGTTTCCTAACATTTGTTTTTTCTCCTTCCCACAGGAAAGTTTCTGTTGATGTTACAGTCTGTCAAAAGAGCTTTTGCTATCAACAGTAATAACCCATGGCTACACGAGTGCTTGATTAAATTCTCTAAAGCTGGTATGTGTGTAGGAAGTATGTAATTATAAAGATACAAGAAGTTACATTCTACAAGGACATAATTACATATTTTTGTGATTTATACTTTTGAAACACAAACTGATACAAAAAATAAAAACAAATAGGTTGTTTTTTTTCCATGGCAATACCAAAGAAAGCACAGGCTGTGTGTATTGTATTGTATTCCTTCCTCCATTAATCCACCAGGTGGACCCAACAACTCATTTTGGCTAGATTTCACAGAAAAGTGAGTGTTCTGAGGATCCTGGACAGCTTTAAGTTTTAAGAAAATAAGTGGCAGATACAGGAGGGAGATTCTGACTGGAACAGTATGTGTGGTGAACTTGTCATAGCAAGTTTACATGATAGAGCACCCTTTATGAATGTTTCATCTGTAAATGCATCAGCAATGTTTGTGTTGACACATTTTGATCTGAGATTTGTGTTTCTGTGCACACATTTTAAAACTGGTACTTTTAGCAGTGATGTGTGTGGTTTCAGTGCTTTCTAGAGTTGTTTAAATGGCTTTTTTTTTTTTTTTTGCTTCTCTCCCCCTTGCCTTCCCTCTTCTAGTATCTGACCACAGTAACCTCCCAGAAATTGTGAGCAAGGTCCTAACTCAAGAAATGCAGAAAATCTTTGTTAATAAGAACTTGGAGAGTTTTAATGAAGAATTTCTCAAACACAATGCTACCTCCATCCAGCACCAGCTGTCAGGTTTGTTTAACTTTTTCATGCTCTTGAAAAGGAGATGATTTAAGTGATGTAAATCCAGAATCTTTATCTGCAGTCTGCAAGGCCAGGTTGAATGGGGCTTTGGGCAACCTGGTCCAGTGTAAGGTGTCCCTGCCAATGGCAGGGCATGTGGAACTAGATGATCTTTAAGATTCTTTCCAATCCAAACCATTCTGTGAATTCACACATAAATTGTATACATAAATGAGCCAGAAAATTGCATGTTTATATTGGGGTGTGAGGGGCGTTTGTCTGATTTTACCATTTTTTTAAAATGTACTTCACTTTTTTATTAGATGCATAAGGAACTTGCTCCTTACCGTCAAAAAGTGCAGTCAAGTAACCACAGATATTCAAGTACTGAAGCACTGTCATCCTTCCTATTACTGCTTCTAGTATTTAAAGTATTAGAAAATATAAACCAAAATCCCATATCTATTAGCAAGTGCTTTTCCCTGTTTTCTTTACAGCTGGAATGTCTCTGTTCCTACTCACAACTTTGTCACGTAGCAACAGCATTAATAAAAGTCCCATGATGAACTTGTTATGTAGCTTTTGCTTTTCTGCTTCATGGTCAGCAGTGAAAATGTTGAAATATGACACTCAGACACTATTTGTATAGAAGAGCCACAAGTAGCTGCTGGAGCTAAGTCAAAGGAAGTTGGAATTGAATAAGTACAGAAAGTTTTGGAATGAAAATTGGTGTGACTTGGTAAGCTGGTAGAGAAAACAAAATCCATTTCCAGCAGTTAAGAAACAGAAGTAAGTGTAGTTTTATCAGGCACTTTAAATACTTAGTGCTAACCTCACCTGGTCTTCAAAAGTTACCCAGGGTCTGTCCAGAATAAGTGGAAAAAGTTAACTTCAGAGGATTGCTCATCTCTCTTAAAGGAGGGTTAGGTAGAATACCACAAACTTCATTGGCTCCTCTAAGGTCTGTGTTTCAGGACAGCATTTTGAGAGAAATACTTGCACCCCTTTCCTGCAAGCAGGCTCAAGATTTGAGAAGCCAAGTACAGATATCTCAGCAGCCAATTGCTCCCAATTCTTAGAGATGTGTTCTTCCACTCTTGAAATTGTTGAGCATCTCACTGGCTGTTTTACAGGTCTTATTTTCTGGTCGTACAGTGTTATGAAAAACAGTACAGTCACTGGGTAGGTTCTTGGTAGCTTTAGGACTTCAGCTGTGTGTCAGTCTTCTGTTTATGCTGGAACAGGTTTGAGGCGATTGACTTACCTACTGCACAACTTTAAAGTTTCTTGAACAGTTGTCTTTAATTAAAGTTGCAAATGCAAAGGTCTGAAAACCTAAACCCTAACTCTGAGAGTACAAATGAGTGTTTTCTCAGCTTAAAATTACTAGTAAAAAAACTATAAGCAGACTTCTAACCTCTTTCCAACTTCTGTACCATAGCCTCCCTAACTTTAAGCAAAAGTGACTAGGCTAATACAAGTGTTTTGGGCAATAATGGCTCTACATTGCTTCTAGCAATTTATTTTCTGAAACCTACAAAAAGCAGTAAGAACGGGAAAACTTTATTTAATAGAGAAAACTAATAATTGTGGAAATTAGTTGAGCAAAAACAAAAGACAAAACATCCAGAATGTGGGGGTTTGACTTTTCCAGCAAAATGACTAAGCTTTTTGGTTTTTGCAGTAGATTACATAGTGGAGTGGGTCTGGACTTTGTATTTGGGCAAAAGAAAGTAGCAAAGGAAAGTGAAATGCCAACACATTCATTAAGATGAGATTTTAAATTAAGGCAGCTATGATCGAAGGAGCAGAATCCTGTGGATATGTCCAGACCAGTTTTGGTAAATAGTGTGTGGTCTGAGAATCTGTATAGTTACATAATGCAGTGTTTTCCTTTGCACCAATGTAGCCTCGTGGAACCAAACTTGTGCTGCACTTTCCGTGTAGCCAAGCTGTGTCCTTAGCTCTGGGTGAGCAGCCATGGCCGTGCGTTCTGCCGTATGGACCGGCCTGAACTTTACTGGGCCGTGTTCCACAGTTAACTGGTGTTCACTTACCTCCAGCACTTCTGAAGAGAATTCAGTGTGTCTCTGAGAATTACTCGCTTCTACATTTGTTGGATGGATTTCATTTAGCTTGCTGATTTGAAGGGTTTGTCATCAATGTACTCTGTGATATTTTTCTTTACTGAAGACCTGTCAGTCAACTAAGACATGTCACTTTTGTGGGAACAGGTCTCCGGTATTATTCAATCCTTATGCTTCTAATAAATTTCAAAATGGCTTTAGTTTTATTCAGTTACAAATAAGGGAGGAAGATACGGTTTATTAAAACTTGTAAGAAGTCTAGTTCACGTTTATGTGTAAGTTTTCAGGTTCTGTGTGTCTGTATATGCAGTATGGCATTTAGAAAAACTAAACATTGTGGGTTTTGTCTTGTGATAAGGTGCAAAGATGATGTATTTCCTGGACAAATCAAGACAAGAAAAAGCAATTGCTGTTGCAACTAGATTGGATAAAAACATGAGAGACAAAAATGTGAAGGTAAAAGATACAGTATATAAAGCCCCCAAATGTGTGGGATCTTAAATAGTGTGTAATTTAATGCAGGATAATGTGCATGCTTCATTTATCATGATAAATTAATATTTGAAAGAACAAGGTTTCAAATTTTTCCTGTAAGTAAAAGATACGTGAGTACCGACAGAGAAACCTGTTTGTTCAGACTAGTATTGTTTAACAGTATGTACCTTTAGTAATAAAACAATTGTAAATTACATTTATTAACTGTTACTTTTGTTTCTTTAGACATTAACAAAGGTTTTTGAGGCGTTGCTTGATGGCAGTTTTGGAAGCTGCCACGCTCAGTGTGAAGAATATCAAGCAGCATGTCATAAACTGTTTCCTTTTACATCTGCCTTCATGCCTGCCACAAACGAGGACAACAGCAGCATTGCATCTGTGAATCACACAGCCATTAACCATGATTTGCTGTCCAATGAAATCTGAAGTAGTGTGTGCAAGCCCCTGTATGTGTGTAGACCTACATGCATACATGTATATGAAACTCTGACTCTCATTACATGCTGGCTGGATACAGATCAGGGTTACTTTTCCAGGTTGTATTTTAATATCTTTAACAGGTATCTAAAACAAAATATTTGGATAGTTAAATGGAGTATGCTATTAGGGTTTTTTTTCCTCCCAATGAAAACTGCCAATATTTATGTAAACATCTTTAATCAGCATTTTTCATGTTTATACTTGTACAGGTTTAAGTCTTTTAATAATTCATCAGCCCTCCCTCACAATAATATGGATATTAAAGACTGCTTTCACTTAAGTGTTGTTACATATGCAGATATATGTGAACATATCTCGTTAATAAATTATCATTTGAGAGTTTTTAGGAGATTAAGACTGAAGTGCTGCTTGAATTGCCCTCTCTGTCTTTACTGTTCTTTAGGGGTTTTTTCTGGGTTGTTTTGGTTGGATTTCTTTTTTAATCTTTGGTCAGTTTGGTTTCTTTTGAAGCACAGCAACAATGAAAGCATTGGGGGGGTTGCATGTTTTTGTCAGGTGTGTGTCTTATATGGAACCAGTGTTGACAGATATGAAGATTAGGATTGTGTAAAAAACCAAAACAACAAATATCTAAGGCTTTTTGAAAACTATTCCATCTACCTTGTGTTCCATAGCTATTGTTTCCTTCATTTTATGGTTAGTTTAATATTTTAAAGTTTTAGTATCCTGAAGCAATTCCCTAAGAAGACACAATGAATTTGAATACTGTTGTTTGTCCTTTGTTCCATCTCCCCCTTCCTCTTCTTCCTTCTGGTTTCTCCCCATCTGTTTACCTATTGACACTTAGGTTGAAAAAAGCTGCTCCAGTTTTGGGCAAATGCAGAAGGTACAGTAGTGGGGAATAAAGTTTTTCTCTACATCATAAAAACTCACTGGTGGGTGTGCTGTATTACCTCCATTAAGTCTTAGTTGTCTACTTATGGCCAATACTCCAGAACTTCTCCTGCCTCTATTGCTGTAGGTGCTGCAAGGCAAAACAGTGTGTGAGAAGTATGTTTTACATTTTAAAACTGTTTAAGGGAGCACAAAGAGGCTGACTACGAATCATAACTTTTTTCTTACTTTGTGTTCTGGTGCATTAACTATTCAATATACAACACATCAAAATGGAAGTTTAAATCTAATATACCTATTTAAAGCATAGCATTGCTAGACAAAATGGCTACATATCACATGACAGCTTTACATTCTATAAGAACTGCTATCAAAACATAATTATACTGTGGCTTGTACAGAAAATCTGTTTTCTGGAAACCGTAATGGAATTATTCAATCTTGGTTTGTTTTTATTTCACTGCAATGTAAATAATTTCAGTAATATTAACTAGCCCCTCAAAGGCAAATACCGGTTCATGAAGAGGGGATTTTATTAAGACAAATAAACTGTTCTAATTAAAATTCTCCTTTGTGTGTCATCTGTTTAGATTTAAAAATTGTTGAATGGAAAATTCACTGTAAAATATTGCCAACATATGTTATGCTGTAATAAATTATTTTGTACACACTTGCCTTTGGTTTGGAATTTTTGCATATTTATGGGTATCAAACTTCAGCCCATCATTCTCATTAGGGTTCTTTTTCTATTGAGTTGGAACATTCACTGGTTTAATGTTAACTCTGTAAACAGTTAAGAAAAAAATGATGACTATTTAGCAGATTGAGGTGTGTGTCTGTAAAAACTAATGGCTTCAGACTGCAGTCAAGTAGGTCTAGATCAGATAACAGGAAGAAATTCTTTACTATAAGGGTGGTGAGGCACTTGAACAGGTTCCCCAGGGATGCTGTGGGTGCCCCAGCTGGCAGATGTTCAAGGCCAGGTTGGATGGAGCTCTGAGCAACCTGGTCTAGTGGAAGTGTCCCTGTCCATGGCAGGGGGGTTGGAACCAGATGGTCTTTAAGGGCTGTCATTGCAGATGTGAACTTCTTGGGGTAACAAATGCTTGGCAATCTGATCTCCTCCAAATTTCATCTTTGTAGCAGATGGGCAGGGCGTGCTGTGTACCCTAACAGCCTGCTGCTGCCTTAAGGTGTCCAGGCAGAAGGAAAATACGTAAATGCAGCACAAGGCTGCGGGCAGAATGCAGGACCTCGTTTATCCCAACAAGCCTGGTAGCATTAGATCATTCAGAGAGAAGAGCTAAATTCAGCTTGTTGAACTGATAGAAATGCTTGTTCTGACTGCTTTGGTTTCTGGTGGTTAATGAGTGCATCAGACGATGGCCAGAACCCAGTGCAGGGGAAGCGTGGCAGCAGTGGTCTGAGGCAGGGCAGCTCCTGTTCTGCTGCAGTGCAGGTGTTGCTGCAGTTTGGGACACTGTGCCAGTGCTGTCAGCTATCGTGGCTCAGGATTTATCCACGCTGACTAGCAGAGTATCAAAAGAGCTGCACCTCTGGTGCAAGAAGCTGTCTATCTGGCTTGGCATTTCAGTCTGGGTCTGCTGTGGCTATGCCCTTAGGGTCTGTGAAACCATGGATGGTAGTAGCAGCAGTGCTTCCTAAATACATAATGATGAATGTAGGACTAACACCACTGTGATGTGTGCAACTACGAGGCTTGGTCACAACTCTGACTTCATCTTGGGCTTGTTGCCCACCCCCAGCAGATGTTCTGCAGCCTTTGCATTCATATTGCAACCCTATGATTGTGTGAAGTATTCTGTGGTCTCTGTCTATATAGGTTAATTAGGCTTCATTTGCTCTTTAGTAGTCTTATCAACACCTTCAACTTTCCTTCACAGTCTGGATGCGAAGCTATAGATGCATTGATTTTGATTGCTATTAATTACAGTACATTTATTTACTTAACTGTCTTGTTTTCTGGATTTTTGAAAACCTTTTATTTTGAGCTGATTGGTTGTGGCTTTTCTAAAATCCCTATTGCTGATCCCTGCACAAACCAAGTAATTGTGTTAACAGCATAAATGTTAAGAGAACTCATTGACCCAGCATCTAATCTCACATAGGGTCCTGCCATCTCACACAAGTACGCCCTCTTTCCTTCTCTTGTTCCCGCAGGCACGCACACCCCAAATCTGACAAACTTCTCATTACAGGAAATAAGCTTGTTCCAAAACCCAGGCCCTAATGGAAAATCCTGACCTGATAACATGTATGGATAGCAAACGTTTAGTCCTGAATTGGCAATTAAGGTGAAAGGGGCAGTTCCTCACATCTCTTCAGCTGTAGCATCTAGGAGGAGGTCAAGCGTTAAGTGTGACACAGAAGGTTCAAGCATAATCGTGTTGTCGTGTGTGAATGCACTTGCCACTTCGTGTTTCAACAGCAACATTGTATGTACTTCGGGCATTTGTTTTTCCATGGTTTACCTGCAGCTCCCAATGAAAAGTTCGTGGATTTTCCACTAGAGGGGAGCCTTGCATCCAGAATATTTTCATAGTAACAAATGTCTTGTCAGGTGTTGTTTTGTGGTAAGAGCGTAGGAAAATGCATATATTTTTTTCTCCCTTTCAGGCATTGGAGAGAGGTCGTTGTTTTGTATGTGCTTAAATGTCTGAATTAGACTTGTGTTTGTATAACCCGGCTGTCTGTAGGCATTGATGTGGGGATCTCAGGTTGAGAGCACAGTTGGTTGGACTTGTTTCGTACCATCGGAGAACAGACACGCTGGGAAAAGATGTCTGAGCCCACAGATGATCAGATTGCTTTTTTGCGAAATCCCATGTCCTGTGCAAAAAGCGTCACTCAACCCTGTTCCTGTCCTCAGGCTGTTGAAGAGAGGCAGAATATGTTGGCCTTGAAGATTAGCCTTCACTCCAGTTAATTTATCATGAACTGAATATGTTGTCTGTTCCCTTCTTGGACTTTGCTGCTTAAACATATTTCAAGTCTAGACAAAGTATTTGAGAATGTGCTGTTAACGCTCAAGAGGAGGCCCAGGTTTTGAGAGGTTCCTAGATGTATTTTAGGTATGCAGTAAGATGGAAGAAGGAAATAGATGGTGTTTCTAGGACTGATTTCATATGATAAATGGTCGCATTTAAAGCAACACAGAAGGGAGGAAGTGAGGCCAGAGCAGGAGCTGTGTTCCCTGTACAGTGCCTAGCACAGGGACCTCCTAGTTTGAGACAAGGATTTATTCCACAGGTAATAAACTGTCATAAAGCCTATCTGTAAATGAAAGCAAACTATACCTGCTTGAGGCCAGGCTCTGTAAACAGTAGTGCAGGAGACATCCAGGAATCCACAAAAGGCATTAAGCACCAAAGGAGTCTGTTAACTGTCACTGGAGATGTTTAATCATATTGTAGCTAATCCATGCATTTGATTGTATTTAAAATGAGCTCTGAGAGTTCCTGAAATTGGAGGAACTTTTCCTTGTATTAGTAACACATTTCCTGCATGTCTAAATAGCTGTCCAGGGAAATTCAAGCCACTGGGATGAAGCTGCTAGATTTGCTATGGATAAATTTTTTGGGGATCTGTAAGAGAAATAATTCATTTGCTCAGGGATTGGGGAGCTACTCCAGGCTGTGAGCCATGCACTGGTGATTAGCTTGGGCACTGCAGAGCATCCACCCCCAAAGTGGTATGGAAATGTCAGTGGGTCCCTTGCTGTTCCTGCACTGCTCAGGACCACAGCACTCGGCTGAGTCCTTTGTGAACACTGAAGGACCCATAAGGTGATTCTCCAGGGGACAGGCAACGAAAAACCAACAGCCCTGTATTGATATCAGTAGGTGTCAGTCTTCTCTTTGGGAGCTTACACCTTCACCGTAGAGTTTCTGTTTTAGTAGGCAATGAATTCATAAAAAATCAGAAGGTTAGACAGCTCTGTTGTATATAGGGGCACCTCTATATCCAGTGCAAAGTTATGAGTAACTCAGGATGCCAGACATCTAAAAATAGTTATTGCAGTACTGAGACCTGCAAGGCTGATTTTCTTTTTGCTTCTGATGTGCCACCTAGACTATAACAAGTTGTGCTGAAAGATGTATATGCATGTGGTTTCCTGAGCTTATCTGACAATGTGTTGCTAAAAGCTTTTTCTCTTCTCCCCACTGTATTTCTCCAGTCTCTCTCTCCACTTCAGGCTCTGGCACTTGCTGTTTGCTTCTGTGAATAGATTCAAGTCAGCAGCTTAGCATGAACCTCACCTGGCAAATGTAGGTTGGTTGTTTAGCAATTACAGATGGATAGACAATGGAAAGACAGCAACAGATAATCAAGTATTTGATGAGCAGTCCATCTGTAGGTGTATCAGGCTGTTTTGTACATGGCCTTCCATTCAAGGAAGGTACAAATTCCTCTCAATCACCTTCCATCATAGGAAGTATGTTTTTTCTAGAAGAAATTGTGATCCTTCTAGGTTTGCTATGACCATGCCTGGCTCTTCCTACCATGTTTCACAGGCAATCTCTCACAATCCTGGCCATCTCTGAGGACCTGGGGCTGGGGAGGGGAGAGGGGCATTGGAACTGGAAGCAACAAATAACTGATCAGAAGAAAGTTGTCTCTGCGTTTGGCTCTTTATTATTAGACACCCTCTCATGAGCATTGGCCACGTTGACAGAAGCCCTGGCCTTCCTGAGGAGCGAGGACCACAGTGGGCAGTGGCCGTGCTGGTCTGACCAGGTACATGGCCTACCATGATATAAATTGGCTGCAGAGATCCTCCAAATAACGTAAGCTATTTCTGTCTCTGGTGACTACCTCTTTTCCTCTGTTGTCTACTCCTACTCGCTGAGGGCTTGCAACCTTGCTCTAGTAACAGGAAACTCACATCCCTGTCAAGTGCCAAGCCTGGCACGCTGCTGGGTAAGTGTTGAGTAGGGGTGTGCTCCTTGAAGTGTGCTTTCAGGAAGACCTAGGGCCCAAGTAACCCTGGATACAATGGCATAATAAAAATGTTTTTCAGTGCCATGGCAGGATAAATCTGAATGTGCAGAGCTGTGTTTTTAAAGTGTCTACGGTGGCAAAGCCTGTGTTTTTCAGTGGTATTTCATGTTCTTTTATTTTTTTAAACTGCCTCCCTCTTGTGTTAATGCTCTGACTCTAGTTTTGGATGCAAGTCCTCTGATGTAGACATGCAACTAGGAAAGCTGGGCAGTCTGGAGTGAGCAATTCTGAAAGCTTGTTATTTATGAAATAAGAGTTGAAAATAGAAAATGAGCATATGGAAGAAGTTGCTGTCACAAATCCTCCCTCTGGCTGGGAGAATTAGAGCATGGTTTACTTAACTTTCATTTGTGATGAAAACAGGACGCTGCTATGGCTTGTCACAAAAATTATTTGAAGCTGAGAAAAATGGGGAAAAAACCCAGGGCTCAATAATTATTCCTAAAATGAAGTGCAGTTTCCTCACTCAGAGGAAAGGGCTGGATGCAGTACATGGTCACTGGCTATAACACTGATTCTTTTCTTCCCATCTACACAATCCCCTGTGCACTCATAACAGGAGAGGCTCCAATGGACTCAAACATGGTTATTTCCCAACCATAAACATGCAAATCCCCATCCCTTAAAAAGGGTTGGATTACTGGCCAACCAAAGCTCAAGGATTACTGCTTTTGTTCCACGTTTGTATGGTGGCTGACTCAATGAGGTCCTGGTCTATGATTGGCACTACTGCAACACAAATAATTGAAGAGCTCCTCCTCTAACCTCTGCAGCCACATGCCTTCAGCAAACAAGCAGTTTTGGCTTCTCCCTTTGCCTCCTACTGCCTTACAGCCAACAGAGCATGGGAGGGAGAGTAAGGCTTGGTTTTTTCAGCCTGTTATGGTAGCTTGCTTCAGTGGGATGGATGGGAACAACACCCAGCACCCTCTGCCATTCCTGACTTCCCCTGTTCTTGTGGCTATACTGGCCTAAGTTTCCTTGAGACTGGTGTAATACACCGTGGAAAAACCAAAATATTGGTTTAGTAACACAAGGACTAGTAGAAACAACAAAATGGAAACCCATGTACATTTTTAAAAACAAATCAAAAAAATCACCACAAAACCCAGAGGGTTTTCAGTGTTCCCAGGAAAATCTAATTAGAATTCTTGGGCACGAAACAGTTTTATTCCTGTAGATGTTGGTCAGTATCTTTTTGGCCTGGTATTTTGGCCACAAGTATTTTTTATTATCATTGTAGTTATGAATTACATCTATTTAGAAGCTCTTATTTCCTGGTCTGATTTAAGGCTCTGGAAACCCGGAGTCTGCAAACAGTGTTGGATAGGAAGCTGATCCAGATGACTGAGCCAAACAGGCTCTGTGTACATGAGTGTGTGAAATATAATATAAAAAATACAAAATGTGTAATTTTTAGTCACAGCAAATAGCATTGATGTCAAATATATCTACCAGAAAAATTCACTACCTTTTATTTTACTAATGGAGGAGACAAATTAGAAAAGATGACTTACTGTTTTGATACATAAGAGTTCCCTTATATGTTTTGCTTCACAAGACTTTAAATTTCCTTCCAATGTGGTTTGTGTGTCAGATATTTTTCATGAAATACAAGCCTCTCAAGTCTTAAATTCCCATTTTTTTTTCTTGCATGTAATCACCCCCTGTTGAGTGAACATTGCTTCTCCTTTGGACAAAATTACCATTTTTTTCTAAAGTATCCAGCAATCCGAACTCCTCAATTTATCAACAATTCAGAGCCAAAATAGGTGGAAAACAGCAACTGTTCTTCATTTGCATTTGAAATAGTACAAGTTTCTTGATGGAGTGGTAGTCATGAAAGGTTTTGAAGGAAAACTGGCAGAAAAGTAAAGAATTCAGTGTCTCCAGTTCCTGGTCCAGCACATTAATATACATGGGCCCTGGTATGGTGGCAGCAATATCAAGGAGAGGTAGAAATAGTGGCTTGCCCTGAGCTGGAACCCACAACCTAACTAACACAGGAGATATATTTCTTACATTACATTCATAACTATGCTTTTTCCTTTTATTTTCACATTGCACTTTAGAACTGATATTTACTGCTACTGGACTCTTTTGGATGACTTCTGCTACGGGAGGACTTAATGGAAGAAGAACAAACTCTCTCCTCCACTCAGCCTTGTGCAGAGTCTCGTGTGCAGTCTCCCCATGCAAAGGATATGTGCACAGCCTTGTTTTCCGGAAAACAGATCCAGAATGGAGGCAATTTCTTCACCTCTGATTGCCTCACAGCAGTCCAAATGCCAGGCTCTCTCCCCCTCCTGGCTTACTGCCGTGGTCCCTTTGCTTAGATTTTCCTGGCTTTTAGTCCATTTCTCTCCGCTTGTTCTCTGGTTGCTCCTTTGCACTGCAGGGGAAAGACGACCAGACAACACTCATCTCCTCACACTGAGACCCAGAAACACTAGCACAGCTTTCAAGCAGTGTTTTGGTTAGTTTCTCCTACATCTGAAGCGATCTTGCTCTGAAAAGGAGCTTCTTGCCTTTCTCCATTGCCACTACTGTGTTATCTACTACCTATATACTTTACAGTCAGTACACGCTCTGTGCAGTTGGATTGTGAGGATTTTCTGATGGACATGAAGTTTTACTGTGACTTTTAGCGAATTCAAGATTGACGCTTCCCTCAAACCTAGCTGTAATATCTATTACAGCCCAGTCACTCTTGTAACTCTAATTTTGTAATGCAATCCATTCAGTTTGCTTTGCTCCTGCACATTCTATTTTCAGGATGTGGCTGATGTTTTGTACTAGCTAAACAAATATAGGCATCATTGCAAAAAACTGGTAACCAATGAGGAAAAGAGGAAAAGGTCTTGTCGTGCAGCTCGATATAAAAGCTGTTTCTGCAAACGTGACCAGGAATTAGGTTGTCAGCAGTTGTCTCTTTTGACCCAAACTCTTAAAATTTAGGTTTAAGTTACACCAATGTGAAGAACAACATGCATTTAGGGAGCACTTTTCTGAGAACAGAAGAAAAAAGTTCATTTTTTCAGGTCCAAGACTTTGGTTGGGACCTACATGTCTGTTGTAGAGTTGGGGTACACTTGGGCTGGTCTTCCAGTTCAGTTTGCTCTGAAAGAAGTCAGCTCATGCACAAGAAAAGTGCTTAGAAACTGAAATCACCAGAAGACAACTGGAGACAAAATTACTATGGTCCCAAGTAATTTTTCATTAATAGATACTAATCCTTTAATTTTCTCTCAAAAAGGCAGCAAACAGTTATTTTGAATCTTCTTTATGTCTTATTTACTCACTGAACTTCTCTCCCTTTCCCATGCAGTGCTCAGCCAAAATCCCTCGACAGAGAACATTCAAAGTCTGGAGTGGTTTTGCATATCTCTTCACTGTGGACAGAAGCTCGACACTCAACTCAACATTCCAGTGATGTCAATATAGGTTACAATTCCACTTTATCAGTTTAAATGATTTTTAATCCAGCTGCAACAATATGGATTAAATCCAAACTGATATAAATATGCTTTGGTGTCATTAACTTATTTAAAGACATCCATTCAGAACTCCAAGAGATTCTGTCTCTGGTTACTGAAAGACAAAGGAAGAGACACAGGCTTTATCATGTTCACATTTAGGAGGTTAATTTGACAAGCAGAAAATTTGGAAGGATAATGGGCCAGAGAAAGTGAGTGTAGATTTTGGCAGAATTCAGCAGGAAGGTGTATGGTTTGCTCACAAGGCCACAGCTGTGAGCGGCTGTAAGCAGGTCCATGAGTTTGCATCCATTGCACATCAGTCAAGGGCAGAGAGAAAACCGAAAGGAAATGCATCAGTCTGTAGTAGTCTGTAGTCCAGGTTTCAGTTCAAGGTCTAAAGAACATGTTGGGAGAAAAGGAAGTAAAGTCCTGTGAAAGGCCTCTGGCAAAAGATTTTTTATTTGACAATCTTTCAAGATTAATATATTGCTGTAAGTCACTCACTCTTCCCACCGGTGTTGTGGATTGAGCTACAGATCATAGGCTTTTATTTAGCCCAGCTGGCAGCAAACGTAGCAGAACACCTTGGACGGTAGTTAGGCAGCTTATGCAAAATGCATGGCTCATCTCTGACAAAGTTTAATTAGGCATCTCTCCTCATTAAAAAACAAGTTTAGAAATTAACTGACATAGGCAATTCCATGCGCAGCGTGAAGGATAAAATAGGCTGGAGTGTCAACCACTGCCTCCCTTCAAACGAGCATCCCCCGAGGGCAGGGTTGTGATGTGCTGCACAGGGAGACAAGTTATGCTGGTGATGTTTGGTCTATTCCTGCTCTGAAGCCCAAGGAGTTGGGTTTCCCTGTGTGTCAGCCTGGCTGGCACCTGTGCTTTTTCATCCTCTGGCAGTTTCCATTTTTCCCTTTGACATCTCTCTTAATTTTGGGTTCCCTTGCTTCCTTCAGCTAGAAGTTTGGCAATGATGGGCTGTCGTTTGTCATTCACAGGTTTTAAATTATCCACTTTAACAACTTGGTATTGTTACTTATGCAAAGAATTATTTGCACAGACTAATAAATATTAAAAGACTTGTGGAAATTAAATATTCAAAACTCCAGGCTGCTTCCATGGGCAGGGATCTGGCACTATGGCTTTTGTCCAGTATCAATACCAATGGGACGACAGGTGTAGGTTTCACAAAACATCAGTTTTTAACTATGGGAACATGGTACTTC
Source organism: Struthidea cinerea (assembly GCA_013397865.1). Lineage (NCBI taxonomy): Eukaryota > Metazoa > Chordata > Aves > Passeriformes > Corcoracidae > Struthidea > Struthidea cinerea. Next base: position 1,722,684 of record VZTI01003755.1, on the reverse strand, counting down.
ACATAATTGATATTTTGGGTTGTTATTGATCTTTGAAGTGGCGAAAAGAAAAGATTCATTAGACAAAAACTTTTCAGCCATTTCATATTTGCAAATTCTCCCTTCTGCAGTTCCAGTTTCTGTGTATGTGCTGCACATGTACTGTGATTTTTAACTTATTTCCAGCAAATTTCTCATTCTGCTTTTTTTCCCTGTTTTATATGAATGCCTCAGAAGTTGTTCATGGATCTGTAGGCATCTCTGGGCCATGCCTTGGAAAAAACTAGATTATTCAACCTGCAGCACCAATGCCTTTGTAAACTCCTCCTAGGAGTCTCTTTGGTGTAGCAACACAACATGTTGTGTCCCAAATTACTCCATGTTTCATTTAGAAAACTAGTCCTTCATGAGCCCTGCAGCTTGGCTATATCAAAGTGCCTGTTTTAAAAGCCTTTCCCTAAGCGTATTTACAGGCAGGATTTGTTGATTTAAATAGCTATGTGGCTCACAAGTTTGTGAGGTTAAAAATGCAGTAGGAAACCACTGTAAACATTGCGTCACCAGCTGAGGAGGAGCTGGAGACACTGTGTCGAATGGTCAAGAAGAAATTAACTTTAAATACAGCTTGGACGGCTGCCTAGAAAATGGGAGGGATTCAGTAGCTGAGGTTTACATTAGGAGTTGTGTTGCAGGTTTCTCCCAATAAACATGAGCAGCCAGGCATGCAGCCTGCAGCGTTTCAGGACACTGCACTTAAAAGTGACTTCTTCATTTTGCCAGATGTGGGCTGCTCCTGTTGGCATCTGTGGCAAAAGTGCAGCCAGTTCAGCTGGAGCATGCGGGGGCCTTTCAAGAATATTTATGGATGTGCATGGCTACACGGTCCATGACATAGAACCAATAAGCATAAAAGCCAATCTTTGTTTCCTCCAGTATAAGCTAATGGTTTATGTGGAAAATAGAAATTCACCAGCTGTCTCAGTTGCATTCAGCAGAATCAAGGCTGCTTAGGAGAAAGCATGAGCATTTACTGAAAGAAATGTTAAGAGATTAGTCTGTGGAGCAGTAAACACAATTAAGTCATTTTAAGCCCAGGCTGTTTTAAGGAAAGAAGATTTCCCAAACACATGACTGCAAAGAAGGGAGGTTTATGGAATAATTTCTTCATCATGCCTAGAAATTATTCTGAAAATGGTAAATTTGAGTGTAAAATAGTAATTTAAAGAGAATGCCAGGGATAAGTTCTTCTATCGCTACAGGGAAGGAGTTGGTTTTTTTCCCCTGCCTATCCACACCCTCCTTTTTTTAGCTCCCTGAGCTGAGCCCATTCAACTTAGTTCAACAGAAAATCACTCACTTTCTTGCTGGATTACTTTGCTGCTGTTTAACGTGTTGAATTGGCTCAGCAGAAGGTGAGAAAAACCTGCTCAAAAGGCATGCAGAAGGTCTAGGCCAGGAGCACAAGAAGAGAGAAGTAGGCAGGTCATTCCCCTATTTGTGGCAGCAAGGCCCCAAGCAACTCAAGCCTTCTTGTACAGCTTCATCCCCCTTTGTGCTCTTTCTTTGTGACATGACCTCAGACCCCATCCCAAAAGGCTGGGAGATTGCTTGACCATTTTTACAAGAAATAACAGGAAGGGCAGAGGAGGACTTTCAGCCTTTGGTTATTTTGCCTGTATTCCTCAGAAAACGGACAGGTTCAAGCCTAACCTCAAACACCTTTTGCCCCTCAGCCAGGTTGTGCTATAGACGAAGCACCAGTGCTCAGTGGGAATGTGTGTGATACAGGTAGCATTGATCATAGGTGATGGAGCAAAAGAGATTTGACATCAGCTAGAGGGCCAGGTCCTTGTCTTTTTGGGCTGTGAGCTGTGCCTAGTCACATCCTTGACAGTTCTCCTTTCTGCCTTGCATCCATTGTCTTTCATCCTGCTCGTGCTATTGACGTCATGCCCTTGTATCTCCTTGTCCCCTACTTTTTAACCTCGCTTTCCATCTGTGTCGCTATGGTCTTTAAAAAGGATTGTTTGTAGACACTTTTATTAGCAGAAACTAAAACAGAGGAAGACTACAGAGACGAGGAAACCACAGAATAAATAACAATTGAACTCGCCATGAGAACTTCTTTTGATTCACTGCAAAAATAAATAAATGCCTCCATATCAGCCAGTAAGGAGAGGTGAACAAATCTGGTTTATTGTCTAGAATATTGTTTTTCTCATTTTGTATCTTGCAGGAGCAATGACAAGCACGTCTGAAAATATTGAAAAGTTTCACAGATGTTTTTTCTTACCTCTCCCTGACTCTTCTAATTCTAAATATTTTCATCAACACACAAACATAATCATAGCTCCTGACGCATTCTCATAGAATAGCAGCTGATGTCTCTTTTCAGTATTTCTGGCCGTAACTAAATATGACAGAGTCTTCCCCAATGAGAATTTAACAGGTATTTTAGCTACTCAGACACCTTACATTTAAAGCGTGCAAGAGAAAGCACAAGAGCAGCACTCCGTAGCTACGGCACGTAGAAACATCAGGTTTAGCTGACTACAGGACAAGTACTAGAATCTTCCTTCTAAGAACAAGGTTCTCCAGTCACCTGGGGCCGTGACTCCCTATGCCTGAGCATTCCCTGCATGTCCCCTGCCACCTGCTCTTCTCCTCGGATCATCCTCTGGAATTAACTGGCCCAGCTGCCCCCATGGCCGTGTCCGCTGCTCACCAGTGTACGGAGCAGGGCAATAATTACGGACAGATGCCAGCACAATGCCGCGGGGATGGGGAAGGAAGGGGATCCCGGGGGTGGCCGAGCAGCAGTGCTGTTGCTTGCGAAGCCACAGGCTCACTGCAAGCGAGCTGCTGCCTCCTCGTCTTGGTGTGTGCTGCGTGCCCTCGTGCTGCTGGCAGTCATGGGGCTGGGTAAGGCTGCCCCAGCCCTGTGTTCGCGTGACAGTCCCTCCTTGCGGCCGGCTCTGACGCCCTCTGTATCCTCCCTCCGCAGCAGCCCGGCACACACCCGGTGCTGGGGTAAGCGCAGCGCGATCACCCCGAAGGAGCCGCGATCCCGCCGGCGGGCGGAGGGCGACGGGCGACACTTCCCGCTGGCGGCGGCGCTGCCGTCGGGACTGCGGCCGCGGGGACACCCGGCCCGGCGCACCTGCACCGCCCGGGGGCCGCCCCCGTCCCGCCC
>VZTI01003755.1:1566919-1719432 GCA_013397865.1 Struthidea cinerea | reverse complement strand
CCTCCAGCCCAGCGCCCTGCGGGACAAGGTGGGAGCGGCGGGCTGAGGGGGTGGGCGGGATCCCCTTCCTTCCCTTCTCTTCCCTCCCTTTCCCTCCGCCGGGGTGGGGGCGCGGGAGGCGGGCGGGGTCAGGGTCGGGTCGGGCAGGTCCGGTCCTGACAGCGCTGCTGCCGCCCGGCAGCGCCGGGGGAGGACGGCGGCGGGGGCCTGGCGGAGGCGCTGGGCGAGTTCGACGCGGTGCTAGCGGAGTTCTCCTGCCCCGCCGGCCGGCGCCGCTTCTTCTACGGCGAGCACCTGGAGCGCATGAAGCGGCGGAGCAGCGCCAGCGTCAGCGACGGCAGCGGCCTCAGCGACTCCGAGAGTGAGTGTCTGTCGGTCCGGCCGTGCCGGTCCCGGGGGCGGGGGGCGGCCGGGAAGCGACCCTCCAGAGAGGGTGTTAAACCAGCACGTCGCCCTCTTTGAGAGAGGCAGGGACCCGGGAGCGGGAACCCCTCTGTTTCTATAAAAGCAGTGCCTTTTCGTTTACGTTGTGGGTTAGAAGTCGCAGGGATGCGGAGTCTGGCCCCGCTGGTTTTACTCTCTGGTGCTGAACGGAGGGGAGCCTAAAAAGCTCTCTCTGGGAGAAGGTCGGGCTGCCAGCCGGCTGCGGGACACCGGGACTTCCCGGCATCTGCAGTAAAAGATGTCTCTTAAGTTCACAGGGACCATCCGCTGTGTCTCGGTAACTAGAACTATCTGTATAGAGAGAGCGAGCCAAAATGTGCTTTCCACAACAGGTGGAAACTAGTCTAGATTTCCCATTATAAGAATGGTTATCTATCTATCCCTCCATATGGATGGAGGACAGTGTTATCACTGTTTCAGAGGTGCAAATTTTAAGCTACCTTGTGCCCAAGTACACTAGATGTATATGAATGGTGTGCGCAGAACATGGAACAGGAAGAGTGGAAAGCTGCTTGGAGCAAGGAGATATAGAATCTGAATTAATTTTTTTTCTAGTTAACTTGGGAAAAAATTCAGCCCCCCCTTACTGGCTTTACTAATCAGGGAGAGAAAACATCTTTCCTCTTCCAGGCAGTGAGGCTGGAAACTGCCATTCTCTTTGGGAGCAGTAGGTTACTTTCTCAGAGTTAAATTCTGCTAAAAGCAATCTATAATCAGTTTTGTTGGTTTGGGTTTTTTGTTTGGTTTTGTTGTGTTGTTTGTTTGTTGTTTTTTGTTTTTTTGTTAATTTCTTAACTATATGGGAGGCTTGATGAAACTTGCCTGTTTTGCAGCTATTTATAATAAGACTACTCCTCTAATTTCTATTCTGTCTCTTTATCAGTTCAGGGACTTACGGTGCAGTTCTGTTGACTTAGTGCTAAAACACTAATGCTATCTCCTTAGTACTTGAGCTATGAGAGCATAGCTTCTCCAGATTATCAGAGCCCTTTATTTCATCGTCATGGATATGATTCATTTGGTTGACAAGTATTGTTTTACCTGTGCTGAACTTGGATACCTTGGCTAGCACTGCTTTTGGGTTTTTTTCTGTAGTCAGTGGAAGTACACGGATAGAGATGCTATTCTTCTGTTTCATAGTGTAGAGTGTAGTACTCCTTTTAAGTATCTCTCCATCTCCAAGGAAGATTTAGAACTGTGTGACACTTGTCTTTTGGTTGGACAGTTGTCTTTCAGATGGCTGAGGGTGTGTAAGATGAAATCTGCCTTTACTGAGTCAAGCTGTCAGCCCTAGTGTTACTATTTCTTGTGCAGTCTTCATTGTTGTGATATGTTAACCTCTCACATACACTTACTGTGTCTCACAATTGAGACACTCGTAATGATAGAGTGAAATAATCTTCTGGTGAGAAAATGATCAAAACCCCAACCCAGTATCAGGAACTTATTCTTCTTGTATGGAGAAATGCTAAGTAACTACAGATAGCTATCTGTAGCTAAGTTTTAAAAAAACTTAAAAGCTGCTTAAAATTGCTGTTAGAATTGACAAGATGGATCTTGGGAGGAAGACGACAGTGTTCTCTGACAGGGCAGAAGGCCTGGTGAGAAAACAGCATGCTCATGTAAACAGGCAGATCAGATGTTCAGGAGGATCTGGGAAATAAAAATCTGTGCGGCAAATCCACACTGATTTAGGTTGAAGACAGTAGTGGGTTAGTAGGATAGACAGGGTTTGATGGCTCTATACAAAGTTCTCAAATGTCTTGTATGAGGAACTTGTCACATTTTCAAATCCCATCCCGTGCCTGAGTTCCTCCCTTGGTGATGCATCATGTGAAAGGTGGCTCTGGAGAAATCAAAATCACTGTCTCCTGGGCACTGGCATATATGGGACCAGGAGGGTGCACCAGAGTCTACGAGGAAGTGTAAGGGAAGGGAAACAAAAACAGCTAGCTCTGCTCATGGCTCAGGAAAGGCCTGGCAAAACACTTCTTCCTAAAGGAGTCATTCAGTGTAGTCAACTTTTTATTTTGAAGTTAGAGTAGGAGATGAATTGTGGATTTATGAAGAGCTCCTTTTATAAAACAGGCTCTAGTGTCTGATGTAATCCAGTTACACTCCCTACATCTATTTTAAGAATAAATGCAGGGAGTTGCCTACTTACCCAGGTTCTTTCTGTTCAAACTCAAGTATTTATTTTCCCCCAGGTTTATTTTCCCTTTGATTTCTGTAATATTAGTGTTAGCCAGTGTAGTGCTGAATTCAAGACCTTGCTCTTCCTGTGGTAAGGCTTAGGTTAAAATACCACTGCAGAATCCAGGGGTACCTGGGCTGAAAGAGCAAGTTCTGATAATGTGAATCTGTAAAACCATATTATCTGCAGAAAGTTTGAAGGATCATCTTGTTCATGAAGACTCTTCACATCTTTGCAAAATCTTGTTATCCAGTGCCAAGGCTATTGCAAATACACTTTATCATGTGTGTATAGAACAATTCAGACTATTGTGTTTTAGTGCTATCTGTTGGTTGTTGTTTAATCTAATCCTCCTAACTGATGTGGTGTGGCTGAAGGTTAGGCATATGTATCTTTTGGCCACTCCTGCCATGCTATCTTTCCAGTCAGATGGAACTGTAAGAGGAGGAAACATTTTAAACTGTTGCAGATGTTTGTTTCGGTGCCCCCAAATCAGCCTTAAATTCAGTTTCATGAGAAGCTACTAACAGATGTCAACTGGTCATACTTGAAAAAGCCTGTTTAGTAGGGTAAGGAAAGCTTTTTCCTCTCCTGGGGTTTCTGCCATGGGGATGAGCCCATTTAATTTAACAGAAAAATTTACAAAAGATCTTTATCAATGTTGTTAATCCTGAAAATATTCTTTTATCTTAAAATTTCACCCTAGCTCCAAAAATACTTTTTTAATTTCTTGTATTACATGTTTCTGGCTCTTGGGAAAAAGTAGGATGTTGAAGACACTGCTGTGGAAAATGGCTATGCTAGTACTTTGTTCTCCCACATCTTGTCCTGTAATTTGATTAAATGATCTTTGGACGAGGTCTGGCTTGGCTGTGGTTAAGCACTGAACACAGCACAATGGACTCTAGACCTTGCAGTAACAGAGAGGCTGCTGTGTGCAGATGTGTGTGATGATCTCGGCCCACGAGTATTACATTAACCACCACAGCTGATTGGGTCAGTGCTGGAAATCATGATGCAACTGCTGAGTTACTCCAACATTCTGCTGGGCTGTGAGTGAGTACCAGTTATGTTTCAACCTGATGTATTCAAACAAATCGATGCCTAGCCGTTTTGTCCTTTAGGTGATTAATTGTGCCGGAACTTCAAAGTTGAGGAATAGTTTATAAATCTCTGCTATTCACAGCATATGCTGGCTGTGATAAAATAGGATTTGTGCTAGAGAGTGCTGTGCTGGCAGAAGCCACTAATGTAGATGCAGCTTCCTTAATGAACTTACAGATGGCATTGTCTTCTTGTGTCAGAATAAGCTTGCAAAGAAGAGTGCAGGCTTGCCTGTGTGAATTGCATGCCCAGTCAGTGCTTTGTGCTAGTACAGTACCTGGTGGTGTCAGGACAGTCTTCTGAGTTTAGGCTTAGGATAATGAATGGGAAGTTGGACTTTATGAGAGGTTTAGAAGGGAAGTGCTTTAGTTCTTCTTGGGCCAAAGTTACAGGAACACTGAAAAGCTACATCATAATCTGTTGTCATGCTCTCAGAAATGTTTGACACTTGTAGCTCCATGTTTTCTTGAGACAGGTTTGGCTTCCAGCCTCTCTTTTAAAAAGCATTCTCTCTCTTAAAAGCATTGCAGAATAAATGCATCAATTCAATTCTTGTGCTCATACAGCCTGCAGTGTTCCTTTGTAGTTATTTTTTAGGGGTAAATAAATGATTTCTGAGCAATGCTTCATGGCTTTTGAAAACAACAAAGAAATCCTGAGGGCATCTAGAACTCTAAATTTTATTATTTTAAAATCAAGTAGATGCAGGGGTTGAGCAGGATCTGTTAACATCAGTGCCTGGTGTAGTGCCAGCACTTGTGGTTACACACGTGTGGCTGTGGATGTCCCCATGTGCTTGTGCTAATGCCTAGGCTATCCAGAGGTGAAGCACCAGCCACTGTTAGTACTGCAGCACTCACACTGAAAAACCTGTTTGCATTGTCAGTCTTGTAATGTGTGATTGTTAAGAAGGTAAAGAAAAAGGCAACAGAAATTACTGAAGACGTAAATTAGTTTCCAAGTGCTTAAATAGACTGGGACTGTCAGGCAAAAAAGAGATGTGTTGGGTGGGGACAAGACAGTCTTCCAGAAAATCCTCAGTGACATTGGGAAAGTGACTGCTACCTCACCAGTATGAGGAAATCGAATTAAATTAGCATGTTTCAAAAGAAATCGTGTTACTTCTTTCATGAACAGTTAAAGATATTGCCTTAAAGTATTATGGATATTAAAAGTTCACATACTCAAAAATAACTTGATAAAATCCCAGCAGGAAGGATGAGGCCATGGAGGACTGCTTGGGAGATGCCACTGCTCTCTCAGGAAAGAGACTGGTATGTGCACTGTGAGAACTTGGTAGAGCTTATTTTGAAACTATCAGTGTGTGGCTGCACCACTCTAAAGCGCTTCTACAGGCATCGACTGTGAGTTGTGAGAGACAGGATGTGAAGTAGATGAGCCTTTGGTCTCTGCAGCAAATGCCAGTCCTGTAACATGAAAAGGAGGTAGATTGTGTCTGTGAACTTCCAATGGCCTGTCTCAAACGAGAGGGCAATGCAATACTTACAATGAAAAAAAATTAAGTGAGACTCTCCTGGAGAAATTCCCTTTTAATTAAATGATCTGAGAAATAAAGTTTTATTATGTTCCTGATATGTCCAAGGGGAAGAAAAATTGGAAGCTTGAGGTGCATAGCCTTCTCTTACAGGTATTTCAGTGTGCTGAGAAATGCACTTTTTTGTAAGATTTCCCACTCTTTACACTCCAGCATACCCATTGCTCTTACCCCTTAGAAAGGAAGATTAGTAAAGGGAAGGTTGGAGCTGGAAACTGCCTTGTGGATTGTAACCGTGGGGGGGAGTGGAAAGGTAGGCTTTGTATGATGAGAAAACATGCTTGGATTTCAGGCTTCCTAGATCACTTTTGTGTAGCTGTGTTATTTGAAATCCTTTAAATAATGATGCTTAGATGTGTCGGTAGAGAAAAGGTGTCCTTTTTTGGTCAGTATTGGTCAGATGTTTGTTAGCTAGGCAAAATCCCCACAAAAATAAACAATGCAGCCAAGTGTAACTGTGATGATGATAAAAATAAACTGTCTTTGGGGGCTGAAACATATGTATTGTGAAATTTGTGTCATGAATATTTCTCACTTCTACTGGTGACATTACAATTTCCAGGGGAGTTTTCTGATTTTTTAGCAAGTAGGCTATGTTCTGTTAGGAATTAGTTGTGCAGTCTGCTCATTAAGTGCTGAGTTACTGTTTTATAATACATTCATGGTTTGTAGACACTTCAGTGGATTTGTGAAGCTTCTCTCTGACAGCTTTAGGGATGTGCTTTAATTTTTTTCCCCTAAAACTTTCCCCACTAAAAACTGCAGTAAAAATTTTACCAACTCCAGGGCTCTTCAAAATTGTGTCTTGAGCTATGGTACTAGAAAGAGCATGATATTAAAGAAGCTAGACAGCTGAACTTTTCCATTGTCTGTTTTAAAAGGAAAAGTTTGAGGTTTTCCTCCTTCAGTCAATTACTGCCGAGAACCTTTCAATTTCTCATTTTGTGGGGACATTTCTATATTTACATGGTATTGCCATGGTTTATTTTGTGGTTTAACCATATACTGGAACAGCAAAGTTATACTAACTACAAATTACTTTGCCAAAGTAAAATACACCCATATTTATTCCTACCCCCTAATTTTGCAGTGTAGCTTGACTGATGTAAATCAACTCACTAACAGAAGTATCAGATTTTAAGGCTTTTTTTTTTTTCTTTAAAGAGGCAATTTGAGTTTTGTTGTTTTTTAAACAGCTGAAGTGGCATAGTTTGTATATAAGCACAAGGACTAGAATCAATGCACAAAGTGAAAAATAAGTAATGAATTATAAGCTTGCAGTGGGAGAGAAGGAGCTGGATGAGGAAGGACAGCATCAGTGGGATCCCTGGCATCAGCCTCTGGTGATTGGGTTGCAGAGGATGTTGTATTTGTCTGGCAGTGGAACTCTTCCAAAGGCCATTATTGGAGGTGAATGAGCAAATCTTGGCTGTGGCAGCTGGTAGAAAGCAAAGACTGAAGTGTTCTTTTCCCAGAGCTTTCTGCCCTACAGTCACGCTTTGCCAAAGAGGATATTTTTCTGTGGTGGATGTCATAAGTATTTTTTAACAGTACATTGTTTTCAGCAGTTATGGTGACCTTGCTGGTGGAGTCAATGCAGTCCTCCTTACATCACTAGAATTTGATGCTTGGTGGCATGAATAAGCCACAGTCAGTAGCTAAAGTATATTTTCGCTTTGAGAAAGATAAATGTTGGTATTTTCCTGAAACTATTACAACCCATCAGAAGATAACACTGTTATGTGAAAACATTTCACCTTTTGAAACTGGAAGAAAAACATACAAAGATTAAAAACAACAGTTTTGTCATATTTTATCTTTGCCCAGTTGTAAATATTTGCCAGCATAAGGTTTGTGGAAGCCAGTATGAAATAACATTTTCTGGTGTCAATACATTGCAAAGTAAGCAGTTAGTACTTTCAACTGCTTGTAGAAGGATAATGAAGAGAAAAAAACCAAAAAGAATCAAAGGTGTCAGCTAGCTTGGATGTGCACATGGATATACAGAAAGAATTATGTGAATAGTTTGTGGTCAATTTAAATGGTTTACTAAAGCTTTTGCAATTTGAGTTGTCCTCACAAGCACAAAAAGAATGTTTTAATCAATCTGTGAATAAGAGTAACTGGAGCTTTGGATTTTGTGTATGAGAAGGATTGGTTGGCAATATAAATTCCCAGCCTTGCTATATTCGGTGTCTGGATGCTAGTAGCATAGATTTCACATTATAAGTATACTCAGAGTTATAACCATAGATCTCTGTATTTTTTATTAATTCAATGAGCTGTAAAAGCTTTAAAATATGAATTAATTTGGAAATTCTTGTTCTCCTCTTTTCAAATAAATAGCCTGGAAAGTGTTTTATCTTTGGTGTGCTCTGTCAGTGTTTCAGTGAATTACAGTCTTGGCTACAGCACTGTTGGTGTGAGCTATTACAAGTTACTTGGCTTTTTGGTGATGGTAAGGGTTTTGTCCTGAACAGCTAGAATTTTCCATTCTGTGTTTCTTAGTCACTGGGGTTTGCATCTTGGCTGAAAGAAATGTGCTATTAGTAGGCAATTGTTCTGTAAGCTGATTTCAGGAGGAAATTTGCCATACCTTTAATGGAGAGGAAGTATCAGTTAATGTACAGGGTTCATGTGAAACATGTGAACAGTGTACAGCACTGGTGACACACATCATTGCAGAGCACTATCAGATTTCCTTCACCCTCAGGTTCTTTTTTTTTTTCTGTTTTTAGGACCTGCTTTTAAAACGGCTTATCTCTTCCCCCCGTTTTTCTATCTAAAATTATCTCAGTTCTGCATTGTATCCATGCAGTCTTTCTTGTATTTGAAGTCTCAAGTAGCTTGGTTTTGATCTGCTGAAGTTTATAGAGAACAGCACTTCTTAAGAGTGAGGATAAAGAAATTGCAGTTAGGGGATAGCTTGAAGAAGCACACCCATCTCCATAAACAAGAAATACCACGTGGTGGCTGACCAGGTGGCAGCCCCAGGTCACAGATGGCAGTCACGTCATCGCTCACATTTGTGTGGTGCTGTGGGTAACATGTGTTTACCAGAACAGGATCTGAGCTGATGGCAGAGCAAACTGAAAGACACAGCACAATGGTGGGCCAAAATGCATGGGAAAGAGGAGAGTGCTCCAGGTTGAAGCTTTTCCCCCAAGCCTTTTCAGTGTGTATTGTAACACAGAGGTAAGCTTGGAAGCCAGCACGGAACAAACAAATCAGCTTTTATGGCTGAGGAAAGATCTGAAAGGTTTTGTAGGTGCAGTTGTCTCATCTGACTTGTTGCTATACCTGTATGTTCCTGTGGAAGGTGCTTTTGTGCTGGAAAGGACAGCAGGCTAGAGGAGGTGGGGTGTGGAGACACACCCTTCTTCCCGAAGACGGCTGAACTTGAGGCAAAGGAGTAGTCTGCAAGAGGATGGCCCCAGTGTCTGCTGTCTGGAGACATCCTGGCGACATTCAGTGGAGGTGCAGATGTGCAGATCTTGGCAGGGCAAGCTGTGGTCCTTCCCCCTTCAGCCAATTCATCAAGACACGCTTAACTTAACTAAGGCAGTCCTCTGCTGGCCCAGCAAATGGGTCAGACGTCCAAGGATATGTGACAATTCTCTCTTGGATGGACTTGGTGCTGCAGCGTAGCTGCCTCCCAGGCTGTGGCTCTGAGGACAAATGCTGTGTGTGCTGCGGGCAGCAGAATTGCTGGCCTCGATGGCAAGCAGTGGTAGTCACCACCCCATACATACTCTTGTGTCCTAGGCAAGGTGCCAAGTAAATGGAGACCATTGAGATGTTTGTATCACAATGGTTTCTTTTTGTAGAACTACAGTTTTCAGGTCACTGGCTTGAAACTGCAGGACCAGCAGTTTTAGTGTCTCTAGCACAATGACAGTGCCTCCTTCCAGTGGAGCCAGGACTAATACTTGGGGTGCCCTGTACATTTTGCAACTTGTTATATGAAGAAAGACAAGATAAAGATACTTTTTGATACTTTTGGAGCTTAAGGCCTCCTCTAAAATACCAGAGCATCAAAAAGATATTGAAACCTTTCCTGTTCCTTTCCAGGGCATATAAGGCTTTCTTTAAAAGATCACCTAAATTAAGATTGCAGGATAGCTTGTGTACCAGTGTACTGCATCATGAACTCCAGAGAGTCACAGAATAAAAGAGAATTGAAAATGCCATACCTAAAGCAGCAGAGTAATGTGTGGGGAAAGGGGTGCATTTGCTTTGGGGATACTGTCCTTGTCCTGGAGCTCTCTATTCAGGTGGTTTTTTTTTTGGTTTTTTTTTTTTTTTTTTTTTTTTTTTTTTTTTTTTTTTTTTTTTTTTTNATTTGCTTTGGGGATACTGTCCTTGTCCTGGAGCTCTCTATTCAGGTGGTTTTTTTTTTGGTGTTTTTTTTTTTTTTTTTTTTTTTTTTTTTTTTTTTTTTTTTTTTTTTTTTTTTTTTTTTTTTTTTTTTTTGTAGCTTTTGAAAAATTTAGGTAACAGAATTTCCCAGAATATTGTGAATTAGGCAGGTCCTACGAGGTCTAATTTAGCTGATGTGGGATAATTGTCATTTCTGTATAATTTTTCAAATGGTGCTGACTTCAGGGAAAGCTAAACACTTTCCTTACTGGGGATGAGGATTGAGCCTAGGGCTGCTTTCTTTTTGACAGTAGGAGTGGGAGCAACAGCCTTCACACAATAGAGGGTTTATTATTTATTTCTCTGGTTTTGAAGACTGTAAATCTGAGTTCTACAGACTTTGAAGTCTGTATAGGAAAGGCTGCATTTTGGGTTTCAATTATATTGCAAACTTGCAGAAGGTGTTAACTTTATTTTATAATGTTGCTTTTTTACAGGTGCAGATTCACTCTACAGAAATAGTTTCAGTCTCAGTGATGAAAAGCTCAACTCTTCGACTGCATCTACTCCAAGCTTGCCATCCCCTTCAGTAACTCCTTGTAGAGGTATCTTAATTTTAACTGTTGACATTTCTTCCGAATCCTCAACTATATGGGCTTCTTCCTGGGTGCCGAGATTCACATGCTTGCATGGACTTTCTTGTTTTGTTCTCTTTTTTGTTTACTTTGTTTTGGTTTTATGTTTGTTTGTTTTTCTGTTTGTTTGTTTTTGTGGGTTTTTTTTGTTTGGTTGGTGTTTTGGTTTCTTTTGGTTGGTTGGTTTTGGTTTTTGTTTCAATGACAACAAAACTAAGGATAAGTATTGAGCACACTACAGGTCCAGGTATTATTGTCTTGATTATAAATGGCAATAGCATGCCATATCTGCCATTTGCAGGTGGCCTGGCAACTCTTTTGGTTTTGAAACATTGAGCTAAAAAAATCAGTTTTCTGGCTGATAAGGATTAATTATTAACTTGTGTTACTTCTTTACTGAAGCAACCAAGTGGCTTAAGTGTCCAATTTCTCTACAAAAATACTTTACCTGAATGCAGGGGTAGAGGGACGCCTCGGAAGCCATGTGCTGCCATTTAAGTTAATGCAGTTGCTCAGATCCGTACTGACCTTGCACTGCTGGTACAAGCCATATATTAGTAATTCCTTCCTCCTTTGAAGCTATGCTGTTCCAAAGTGGCTTCTGTCCTGCAGCTGCTCTGACTTCCCAGGATAGTGCTTCATTCAGGTTAACTTGGATTGACTCTGGAGCAGACATATCAATAAGTGAACACTCATACATATGTACTACATGGTGCTTTTGTTACAGCTACTCTCCTCAGGTGCACGTTCAATGGCCTTTTGTGCTTTCATATCTTTTTCACAGTGACCAGTCACAAAAACCCAAGTTAAATGCTTTCTTTTCAATTACTGCAATATTAGGGAGAAATAATGAGTAATAGTTTCTATGAAGTAGCAAAGAAGAGTTCAGTTAAACTGACAGGAAATATTTGGCAAAGAATTACGCTAAAGGACAAGATGCTCTTCCTGATGAGAAGACAGAAAGAGTTGGAACTGGCTTGGAAAAGACTACAGAAATGAGATAAGGAAGCAACTTGCAGTAAAACTAGATTGAATGGAACCAGTGGTGTTGTCAGGAGTGGAAACTTAGGTGGATGTTTGGTTCCAAATTCATAGTGTATGGACCAAGGTCAAAGGATCTGGCAGCACAGCAACCAGTGATACTGACATGATTTTATGGGGCTGAGATTGGAGTAGGACTGGGAGCTCATTGGGTGGGATTGATTAGGGCCATGCATGCAGTATCTGAATAGTTGAAACATGAAAGATGGCCAAAGTAGCAAGGGCATGGATTGGTTGACATGTAACTTTTATTCTTCACTTCAACCACTCCTTCTCAAGGAGACTAAATAAAGTATTGCTTTGTGTTGCTTCTGTCAAATGGAAAATTATAAAAGCTAGAATTTCAGTTCAGTCTCCCATGTTCTCTAAGTGCTTTTGGACATTGTAGCACTCCTGTTGAACTTCACTGACAATAATACAGAGCATGTTTGGTACCCCTGAAAATGATTTGGAGAGTCGTGTGTTTCTAGTGTTTCTTCTAGCCAGAGAAACATGCCATCTCTGAGCAGTATTGGCCCTTATTTTACAGCAAAGCTTGGAGACACAAAAGAACTGGAGGACTTCATTGCTGATCTAGACAGAACACTAGCAAGTAAGTAGATTTTTATTAGTAGCTTGCATCTCACTTGGTACTTGTTACAAAGTGTTGAAAGCCAAAGTATGGGGAGAGAGGGAGGCAAAAATAGAAATAGTTTATATAATGTGGCTTCCTTTTAGTTTGCTAGTCCTGTGGATCATTATATGGATTAGAAAGTAAACCAGACTAAATTCTAATCTTTGCCTGAATGTTCAAGGCATGCAGTTTAGCCTGTGTGACAAAGGCTGAAATCAATTAACCCCTGTCCCCACCTCTGACTCAGTTGCAATTCACCTCTCCTTGACAGTGGATTGATAAATAAACATCAGTTTCTTAAATACTCAATACTCAGCTTAAAAACTGGTGATCTATTTCTTCATTATAAAGCTAAGTAACTGGGGGAGTATCCATAGGTGAAGAAAACCTTTTTGTTTAGACTCTGCTTTATGAAAGAATTAAGGAGCAGATATCTGTATCTGTTGACTTAAACTAAAAGTCAAAATCCTGTTTGTGCTTGTCTTCACCAGGAATGGAATTTAGATCACTTTTTCTGCCACTATCTAGAAATTGTATCTTTCAGCTACAGTAATGAATTCTTCATTATGATTTTTAAAGAAAAACAACGAAGCCAAAAAACTGGCCACCTATTGCCAAGCATGCACTCTGCCTATTCCTTTTGCTTCTTCCTCTTCTGTTGTGGACATAATACCACTTCTTTTGTGTTTCAGGTTGGGGGTTTTTTTGTGTGGAACTAGGCTATAGAGCCCAAACCAACAAGCTGTAGGACTAGACCTAAATAGCAGCATAAACAAAGCCCTCTCAAACTATGAACTGAGAATTTCGTGTATTCATTAGGTATTTTCCCTTCCCTGTATTTCTGGAAGATGTGGACTTAATTCAAGACAGCTGTCCTTACAAGCTTCCTGCTTCCCTGCTGTCTTACTTGTATCTTAATCCTGGTTTCACTTCTCATACTTAGAATACATTTTCTAGTTTCCTGTCTTGTGTCATGGATGTAAGCTTGAGCTAACTCCATCTTTACCACTGAAATTTAATTCACTCTTCTGAAAAAAAATCCAAGTTTTTGAAGGTTTGTGTAGGACAATGAAAGCCCAAACTGGCAAATATTTCCATTGCTGTATCTTGCACAGCCATGTTGCAGCTGACTCTAAAGGGGCTGCCTATAATATATAGGTTTCATTTTTCCCTTGCAAGGTACATCAAAGGTGAAGGCAGGAACTACCACCTGTGCTCGTGGTTTTGTGCTTTTTTTGGTGTGATTTTTTTTTTTTTTTAATCCTAACTAGACAAATCTCCAGTGATCTCTGCAGTCTCATTTGTACAGTATCACTGTACAGTGAGGAAGAAGTCCAACTTCCATCTGGTATTTATCATCATATTTTTGGGGAGTTGTATTTATATGCTTGAGGCTACACAGAACTTTGTACAGATACCTTTTCAAGCCTGATGCATCTGTTAGAACAGTACTTGCCTGGTCTTTTTTGCACACTAGCATTTCAGCTTTCATGTTAACTTAAAAAAAGACATTATTTGGCTTGTCAGGCAGTCTAGCAAACTGGGTGTAGGCAAGTGTCTGATAGTCAACAACATGCAATCTTATTTAACAGAGAGCTTAATTAATGATCTTTCTTCTGTATTTTCAGGTATGTGAAATGAATTTTCAGCATTGTGCTTGCATGTGAATGTCCTCTGAAGCATAAGTGACATCAATCAGTGAGAACTGCTGCCCTAGTCTGATAACTTTGTTCCCTAAGATGCCCTCTGAACATAACCTTTGTGAACTCCTACAAGTATTTAACTGGCAACATTGGTTTTGGTTTTTTTTTTTACTTTGCAGCAGATGGAAGAAGATAACTTAAATGTTAGAGCTGTATTTTGCTTTAAAATATAGCTTGAATTTTAATTTAAAGTTGCTTTTATGCAAATATATTTGTAATTTTATATAGTTGAAAACTTTAATGCTTTTTTTCATTATAATATATTTTTGTATGCAAATAAATCCTGAACTGGAATCCAGATGTCTGGAAGCTTCCTATGAACATGCAAACTCTGAAACATGAGTACAAATTAAACTCTTATTGAAAACAACATGCTTTAAAATATCTCAGTAATGGTGTATTTGCTGTTAGGCAAAGTTTGTTATGCTAGTTGAATGTGATTGCTTAAATAAGAGAACTTTATACTATGTAAAATTAATACAATCAGGAAAACAATAAATTTGGTCAAAGTGTTACTTCAGATTTGTGTTAATACAAGTGAAATAACTGACTTATTAGACTTTTGAACAATAACACGTATTTTAAACCCTATGCAAAAGCTGGTTTTAGTCTCAGACCATTTGACATGAAGCACTCACTAGCTGGAAGGTCAGACATTTAGGCCCATCAGTTTAAAGGCATGGAGGTCCTGTACCACTGAGAAAATACTTATGTCTGGATATTTCTAATACCAGGCCCTTGGGTTTGGAACAGTCAACCACTCTGAAAAGACTTCCTGGCCATCAGTATGGTGCTGAAAGATGGAAGGTGAGCCTGCCTTTTTACAAGGAACCTGATTCTTTCCATATGCATTAGGCACTGGGAATGTCATTATGTGAGCTCTCCTCCAGCTGCTGCAGGCATCACACCTGGCTCTGCTGTCTGAGCCGTGCTCTCCAGTCTGTTCAGACCAAGTGAGCTGGGGCTGGGCTGGTTTGAACTCCTGCTTGATTTTGACCAAAGCTGTCTTGTAAGCAGTTGCTTGAGTGGTTCAGTTGTTGTGCCCACTTGATCTGTTGTCTTTGAGTGTGTCTGGAGGGTATGTGTACCTGTGACACAGCTAGCTGTTTAGGGGACCTAAAAGACAGATTTGGACCTGCCTTCTGCAGCTTGGGGAAAATCTACTGTGTATTTCCTAACAGAATACCGTAAGGATGGTGCAGATCCATCTCCCTGGTTTTTAGATTTCCTAAAAACTGACCAAAACATTTGGCTCTTATTAAACACCATATGATTCTTTTTTTCCAGGTTTATTAATTGGTAAGAAGAAATTCTGAACTGGGTACATTTTTATCAGTCTGAAGTAGTCTTGAGGTTGTTGTGTGGGTTTTTTCCTTCTTTCAGGCAGAAAGGCAATGTGAAGTAGAGCAGTGTGTGGTGAACTGTCTTCCTGAAGAGGAAACATTCCTTTCAGCATTTCCAACTGCAGATTCTGTTGGTAAATTGTCCCGTAGAATAGAAAGGGAGTAAAATGATTTAGGAGGGTAAAGTTTCATGCTTGCAGGAGGTTAACTTTCAGATCTGTGAAGGAAGTTATGATTCAGGTTTCAGGCAGTGATGTGCTTGTCCTTGCTCCAGGACCTTCCTAGAGGCTCCCGCATCACAGGAACCCTGTTACTAGCAGTGTAAAATTCACTGCTACTCCACTGTAAACATACAGGAGCAATTATTCCTTTTTGTTGCCTCTGTGGAACTTGAGAGGGGAGTCTGCCCCTCCTGCCCAGTCCCAGATGTGAAGGGATGTATTGCTGTGCAAAGTGAGCAAGGCGGATTCCTTTGGCTGCTGTGGGACTTCTGTTAAATGTAGAGACACCGTGCCTTTCAGCAGGAGCTGAGGGAAGGGGAACCAGGGCAGGAGAAACAAGCTTGTGCTTCCCTTTTAAGAAACATCCTTAGCATAAGGCATGTTTTTAACCTGCTGGAATAGCAGCAGCAGCACTTTTGGCTGTTTTTCTATACTTGAATGCTAGTTGATGGTGTGAACAAGGGGGTGGCCACTTCAAGTGATCATAAGGTGGCAGGAGATGGACAGGTCTTTGCTTCTCTGTTCCTCAGGTGGGATTGTTTGAGGTGTGAGTTTTCCACTTCTGCATGTTCAGTTGTTGCTTGATCCTGTGAATATTCTGTGGCTATAATCAGTATTTGAAGTCAGATGCCTCCCTTTATAGAGTGAAATCACCACATTAGTGCAGTACTTTGGAATGGCAATACTTTGTCCTTACAGACACCCAATTTTGAAGCTTTTTCCAGTATGAGCAAAGGTTTTAGCGAGGCGTGTCCCTCACTTTGTCTAACGTCAGCAGTGATAGAGTTGGGGATTAAGTCACCATCTGTTTGGGTTTTTTAATCTTGTTTATGCATCAACAGGTGGAGACTTCTTGCTTATACAGCAGATCTGGAGATGATCAGCTGCAAAATCTGGGAGTATCTTCTGCGGAGCTGTTTATCTGAATTCCTGCCAGTTTGTTAAATGTTGAATGTGTCAGAAGGAAGGCACTAATGTAGATGTCATTTAACTGGAGGATGCTTTATGACTTAAGTTCATCATCTGAGTACATATGGCACTGAAAAATGTGTTGCTGGAGAAAGTTCTGTCATACTTTATCCCCAAGGAACATTGCTGGAGACTGCACTGTCCTTGTGGACCTGGCTGACTTTTTAATCCCTGTTTTGACCTCCCTCTGGTGCTGCCATGCTGAATTTGAATTCAGAAGAGTCTCAGCACTGTTGTGCCAACACCATGCCTCCAGAAATGGAAACGAGCAGCTTAGACTAAGCACGTGTATTGCCACAGCTTAACCTGTGTAAGGTGAGGTGAAACAATTACTTGCACGTGTGTTTTTTACCTCCTGCAAATTCAAGGTTAAACGGATTCATTTAAACCTCCATCACCAAGGCTTGAGCTAATGTATCTTATGTTGGGTTTGCTGTTGATTCTGAGTGTCCTTGGTGCAGTGCCCAGGCTCAGCTGATACAGGTAACACATTACGTGTGGTAACCTTAATATGAGAGAGAGACAAGACCGAGGAGGGATTTGGTTTTTTCCCTGTCTACATGTGTATCTGTAGCTACTACTGAAGCACTGACAGCCAGGTGCGTTATTGGGAGGGAGGAAAACAATTGCATTGGCAGTGATGGATCTTGGTTATACGGAAGGGCTCAACCCCTGCTGGCCCCCATGGCCCTTGTCCTGGTGCCTTCTTCCTTTCTTTGCTGCAGTTGTAGGTTTTTTGGTACATGCTGGGCATGGAACTGATTTCCAGCGGCATTGCCTAATCCGAAGGGTCAACGAGGGCAGGAGAATCCATGTTCAGAGCTTCACAGATTCATTTAAGCCTTGGTTTCAGTAGTGGATGCTTGCAAAGAAAACCGACACAGAAAGTTGCTGCTTGCTAGGAAACATTGGAGTTCACCAGTGGGAAAGGTCCACCCTGCATGGGTCTCTATAGAGGATCTCTGGATCACCTGGATCAGATGGCTCTGATGTACCCGGCTGGCCATCTGAGTAGTATTTGCACCATGCTGGAGCCCATCATGGGAGATTTAATTTATCTGAAGGCGCTGGACATGACATCTGCTAGGCCGTTGGAGAGAAACTTCCAACATTGCAATGTTTGGAAGCAAACCCAATACGACTGCAGCAGTTCTTGAACTAAATCCAGCTCTGCATACTGACAGCATGAAATCCATATTCTCAGTGGGGAAATCTCCTGTTTTCTGTGTTACGTGCTACATTTCTGACTTTATTGCAGCCTGGCTGACAGCTCTAGTTCTCTAAATAACTTCACAATAATGTAAAACGATTCTGGCTGCGATACCCCATCAATTTAGATTCTAAACTGTAAATCAGATCTGTAAACCAGTTATTTTCAAGGTTCTTTTCTTTCTTACAGGTTAAAAGAACTATCAGTTAAATGCTGTAGATTGACCTGTGGGATTAAAATCTGCCAGTCTTTACAAAGGCACTCTGGTGCTTTGGTTCCTTTTGCTCCTTCACAACTATGTTTGGAAAACTAAAATATTTATCAGTTTAGCTTTTAAAAGCTACAGACTGGAGGCCTGTGCCTCCATTCTCCCAAGGCATCAGAGCTCTCTGTCTTCTCTGGGAGAACTGAGGATGCTTAAATGCGCTTCAAACCAGAGGTGAATATTGCCTTCTCCATAGCTGATGGCTGTACCACTGATTGCCATCCTTTGGTTCTGTTGATAATGTATTTCAGATCATTAGTTTAATTAAAACTGTTGCCCTTGTCTCAAAAAAGAACCAATTAAAGTATTATAGTATATATGTAGTCTTCACGTTTAAAAATAATCTTGCTACTGTATCAAATTAGGTCAGGACCAACCAATTTAGTCTGAATTAAGCACTTACCTAAACCACTGAGGTTAGGAATGTTGCCCTTGGCTCCTTCAATAGCCCTTACAGGAAGGAGAGGAAGACTGAATTACCCCCTAATGATGGTCCTTTGCTACAGCAAATATTGTAAAACATGACAGTTAAGCAGATTTTTCACTTGGTCTTAATCCACTGACTGAAGAAAGTGTAGGTGTCAAAATAAACCTGCCTACACGTGGCCTTCGTGTAACAGCTGGTGGGGCTGGAAGAGCAGAGGCAGAAATACCCAGCTGGGCAGGGCTCCTGTGCTTGGACTCTGCATCACATGGTGCAAGCACAGCAGCTTGCTTCAGCCTTGGGATTCGGGACATGGCACTGCTGGGCTGGGCAGGGAGGTGCTGGGACCAAGGCTTGGGCACTAAATCCACGTGGGATGTCACAGGATGAACCCATGGGAACTCTGTGCTGTGAAGCAGAGTTGCCAGAACAAGATGGAGGAGAAGTACGCTCCTCATCCTCACCACTGCCAGCACACTGCCTGCTGATTCCCACCGTGTCAGGCAGGGTGGGAAGCTCCAGTCACCTCCTTGGACTGGAGGTTTTCCCAAGGAAACAACGGGAAGTCTCAGGATGGCGCTTGGTTGTCTGGTGCTGACCCCCAGGCCTGTGCCCTTTGGCTTTCTGCACCCTCAGAGCACACTCTCCCTTGTCTTTTGCTGCTCTCCACCGGTGCTCCCTCTCCGTGGCCCAGCTCCAGTCCCTTACCTGCCCATTCCATGCTCACAGTCAGGCCAGCCCCGCTGTAGCAGGATATCTGGAGCCTTGGGATTATTTTTTTCTTTAAAAAAAAAAAGCATTCTAGGAGGATGCCAGTGACTATCTCAGCTGCTGACAATTTTTAGGTTAATTATCCATAATGTGTGGCTTAATGGCTGAGGACTGAACGGCTGCCACTGAAGTCCATGGCACAATTTGCAGGCGGGCTGGGATTTAAGTCTGTGTCAGTGCATAGCTGGGCTGGTGTGGCTCCCTCAGTGCTCCAGAAAGTCTACAAATTTGGGGTGTGTCAGCTTCCTTGTGCAACACAAACAGGAGTTTCCGAACGCCATTTAAAACATCTCAGGAGACATTTAGCCTAGTATCTAGGTTAAAATTGAGTGAATGATTATGCTGTCCCCTGGTGTTTCTCCATCTCTCTGAGAAGCAGAGTGATTCATGAGGGTGGATGGGACTTGTCACTGTTCCCTCCATGGGATTTGGCAACAGGGTGGAGCTAAGAGTTTATACCTACAAATATTTTGCATTTTCAAGCTGTGACTTCAGTGGACTCTCATGCAACATTAAACTCTGATGTTGGCAATCTGTCTCCATGGTCTGGTTCTCAAGGCTGTGTATAGTTTAGTAGTTTAATGCTCTTGGAAAACTGATTTATGAACAGTAGCTTTATGTTTGTTTATGTGTAGAGTTTATGATGTGAAACAAAATACATGTTTTTCTCAGAGGCCAAACAGAACAGCTCAGCTCTCAGTCTCCAAACAGCATCCCAGATAATTTATTTTGTTGACAGCTGGTACAATGTGCTGCTAATGCAGCAGGAGTTACTACACATTAGCAGCCATACATTGGCTGCCTCAAAGCACTTTGGCATGCTCCAATAAATAAATTCCACTATAAAGCTCAGGGCAGATCTCTCCAGCATGCAGCAGCCCCAGCTTGGAGGGAGAGGTGAAAAGCTTGGTGCTCGGCCAGAGGAGGCTGGCCGTGTCCATCAGTGATCCAAAGCCTGCATTAATGCTGAGTTTAGGATTAGGGCTTCTTGCTCACAGCACTTCATCTTTAAATAACCTTGTAGGAAATGTCTTGCCATAGCAAGTGTGTCTGATGTTCCTGAGCCCTTGAATGAAGTTAAGGGAACCAATTTGGTGGCTTTTTCCTGAGCTTGCTGCCAGGTAACTCCAGCCCAGATGATTGCAGAGGAAACTTGCAGAGTTTCCAGAAACTTGTCCGAAATCCATTAGTATCCTTGTTTAGTGTTTTCAATAATGCATTTCATCAGGGTCCATGTTTCTTTACACCTCCACTGACCATGAAGGTATAAAGAAACACATGATCCCTGATGAAATGCATTACCGAAATGCACCTCCACCACCTCCACCACCTCTTAACACAAAACACTTCCCATGAACTGTTCTCTTCCCTCTACATTTTTTTTGTAACTAGAAAAACCCCTTCTTCTAGTGCTCCCTTCTCAAATTGGACCAAAAGATGGGCATCACAGCCTGTCTGACAGCTGGTCCATCCATAGAAAGGCAAAAGGAAAGAAGAGAGACAGTTAGAGGCTGCAGATTTCTTTTCCTCCTTCATCTTCTTTTGTGGCTCAAAATTCACGTGGTCTTCTCTGGGCTGTGAGCCCCTTGCCTGTAACCTCACAG
Organism: Struthidea cinerea; assembly: GCA_013397865.1. Classification (NCBI taxonomy): domain Eukaryota; kingdom Metazoa; phylum Chordata; class Aves; order Passeriformes; family Corcoracidae; genus Struthidea; species Struthidea cinerea. The sequence continues at coordinate 1,698,977 of VZTI01003755.1, read as the reverse complement.
GTAAAAAGCAGGCAGAGCCAGAGCTGAGCTGAACTAAGACCCTGCTCATCTCTCCAGGTTTTTAAACCTCCTGCATCCCAGCTGGCCCCATACCCCTGAGTTGTGGAGCCATAGGAGAAGCATTTAGACTGTTGTTTCCTGGACTCTGGCCTTCCCCAGCATCATCAGTGCCTTTCTGTGCATCGAGGGGCAGCAGCTCCCTCATCACCTCCCTTCTCGGTGGCCAAGTGGGGCTGTGGTGTGGCTCTGCTTCTGTCCCCTGCTGGCCTGCCTGGCTCAGCTGCAGCTTTGCACATGCCTTGGCTGTGCTAGAGCAGCAGCAAGCACCAGAACAGAGTTTACTGGAATTTCACACCTTTTTTTTGGGGGGGTTTTTTAAAATTTTCTTTAATTTGTTATTAAATGGTTCAACTTCAGAGGATGGGCCCTTGGTGTATGTGTCACTTTATTTATCCCTATCAAGGATAGAGATGGAGGGGAAGGGAACAAGCACCCAAACAATGGGCAATCTGGATTGAAAAACATTTAAATATTTAAAATGTCAGATCTGTTTTAGTGTTTCTTTAATACGACGCATCCACAATGGCTCACGTTAATTTCCAGAGTCTACGGACTCATGTTTAAGACTAAAACAAGCTTTGCTCACAGTGATGGCTGGACCATCTGCCACTCTTCCCTAGTCCTCATGATTGAGTGGTTAAAGAAGAAGGAGCCATTCAGCATCTGCCAATTGTGCTTTTCCAGTGACCTTTCAAAAAACTGACTTCTTTTTGACTAAAAATAAATTTTACATTACCGAGCCAATGAAGCAGACTTCCCTGTGTATTTTGAATAACGTCGTTGTTTTGAACTGTCTCTTGGCTCCTATGTAACAAAAGCCCGATGTTAAAAAAAAGGTGGTTTAAATAGGTTCTGATAATTGGCTGATATTCAAAATACAATAAGACAGTTGAGCTTCTGTGCTATCCTGTGACATGCCATCATTAGCACCTCATGAAATGAAGGGAAGGGAGAATAAAAACACCCAAACATTTCTGGAAACCTTCTCTGAGCTACTTTTTTATTCAGGAATTTTTACTTTCAGAGCACCTCTGTGGCAGACTATTTCCCCATAATGACGTGTCTAGACTTTGATGGAAAAATCTTCAGGCAGCTCTTATTTCTCAGTCTTCTTTTCTCTTTCCATACAGGGGTGAGCAGTTGGTATGGTGATGACGATGTCCAGAATGGGAAACAGACTGAACTGAGCCAGTTCCTCGAGGAAAGCCTTTCCTTTTGGGGTTTGATGTGCACAGATAGGCATATACATAAAAGCCTGGCCTGAAATAGGAAATAGGTCCTCAAAAGAAGAACTTGGTAGCAGAGGTGAAGTTGCAGAAGCAGGGCAAAGGCAAGGTAGGATTTTGAGGGTGCCAGGCTGTGATGATTCGCTTTCTCATCTTCTGGCACACAAGAGAGTTACTTCTCTGAAGAGATTTCAGAGGCAGAGTTATGTGAGCTGGTGTGTCTGCATGCAGTACCATGCTAACAGACTGGAAACTGGGATCCCAAAAGTGCAGTTCCTGCTTTATGTCTGTACATGAAAATGCATTTGCAGCATGTGTAGATTAAATCACTGATATAATTTCAGATGTTTCCTCTACAATTTACAGACCATTCCTTAAAGCCAGCCCAGTTCTGTTGTATCTTTTGAAAGTTATAAATACCTTCAAGATAAATAAATTTTTCTGGCATTTGTGAGAACCAAATGGCAGGATGACAGACCTGCCAGCCTTGTGAATGTAGATTTTTTATCAAGAAGAAACACTGCTACATGGTAGCCGTGTGTGGTTGCAAACTGACTGTGCTAAAGGGAGAAGGCAAGAACAGTGACCTCTGTCAGCTTTGCTCAGTTAAGGGCTCAGCCTCTCATTTTCCTGTTCTTTGGCTTTTCTCCAATTCCTGTGTTTTTGAACTTCTATTTTCCCCATAATCAGACTGATATCATAGGGATTTGCATGGAAACTGATGTCCTCAGCTCCTCTCAGTGCCAGAACTACAACAGTCTCTTGTTCCTAATGGAAAAAAAGATGTAAAATCTCCAGACAGACCCAGGTCATGTGGTGAGTGATTTGCTAGCCTATGTGCAGAGCCTAGTGTGATGCCTCCATCTAATTTCATGAAACCAGACAAGAAATGGAAAAAAGGTGTATGTTAATGTGCTATGTGCATGTGTAAGTGTTAACCAGGTCGGTGTTCCTCTGCTGCCCCACGAGGCCTTGCCTCTGTCACCTTGGCTGTGTGAAGAAAAGACCCCAAGATGCTGGGTTTTCCCCAAAGGGAGCAAAACCACTGTTGTTTTGGGGCCCTACAGTGACCCTGTGCTGTGTCAAGCTTCCTGCAGGCACAAGCAAGTGCCAGTAATGGTCTCTAAGTTTTGCTGAAGTTGTTTGGTACAGTATCCAGTCCTCTTAGGGGTTAGCTTGTTGGTTTAAAGGAAGGTTGACCCCAAATTCCACTGTCTGAAGTGAACCATTCCTCCCCCATCTAGCGGCGGGTGAAGGGAGGTGCAGGAGATGGTAGGACTGGTAGAATGAAACCCCCCTGAAAGCCTCATGCCCTCTGGCTTGGGTACCCTCATCTGGAACCATCAAAGGAGGGCTGGCAGAAATGGATCCTGAATCATGTTCAGATATGCCAGATGGATGGATTATAGTGTTAATGTCATTCATCCAGAGGGAAGAAGCTGATGGATAGGCCATGTGCGTCTTGGCCCTTCTGGCATATTTAGTTCCTTGCCAAAGCTTTGGGGAAAATAAACTGCTTTTAATGGAAGCTTGCCCAAATAATACCCAAACACTGACACAAGTTTCTGCGTGGCAAGTTTGAATCTACCTGGTTTGTTGGCTAACTGCTTCAGAAACCAAGCTGCAGTGCTGGAAGTGAACAAGTCGTAGTGTCGTAGTGTGACGCTCCCACCCGATGCAATGCGAAGCAGCCGATGTAGGAATGTGCACCAGAGAGCCAGCTCAGTAGAAATCAAGACCTACTTTAGCATCAAATTATGTATTCTCAGCTTTTAGAGGCTTGGCTTCAGGCCGTTTTCTCATATTTAGCTCACTCCGTGCTTTAACTGGAGCTGAGAAAGTTGCTGACTCCGACCTGTGAAACCTCAGCCGCCCAGACGAGGAGCTGACCTGACTCACTGCCAGCGTCATGCTCAGACCCACTGCCTGAGCTCCTGTGCCCGGCCCCATGGGCAAGCCTCTCCCCATCTGCAAGCCAGATTAACCCAAGTCCCTACCAGTTCCAGGAAAATTACATTGGCTTCAAATAATGGGCTTGACATGGGTCCTTTTCCTGGGTGCCTAAGCTTCAGCAGATGGTTTTTCCTCCTGCGTGCACACAGGTGTTCTGTCTTTGGAAAACATGCAGAAACAGCAGATCCCATTTATGGTTTTTTGTTAAGCTTCCAGCCTTGAGGGGTACAAGTTGCTTCAGTGAAAGGCAGTAGAGAGTTTTGAGGTGTGTGTGGGCAGGAATCCTGCCTTGTCCTTGGGGATGCTAAAGTTGCCCAATATCTGGGGCTTTTTGGCTGTTTGGGTGTGCAGGAGCTGTGGGAAGGAGCAGTGGGTGGATGTCTGCAGGTCTCTCCTTGCCTCCATCCTGACGTGGAGTCACTGAGGAGCACATGCTCCTCTTGCAGCTGCTGAGATCCACCTCCAGATCCATCAGCATGCGCAGCAAAAAGGTCTACTTCCACATGTGTCAAAATTAGGGACAGGAAAGTTCTATTTATTTATACACTATATGTAGGTGCTTTCTGGCTTTCTTTGGAGACATCCTCTCTACCCCCAATTCATTTTCTCCTCTCCTGCCTCCCATGCTCCCCCCTTGCTGGCCCCAGCATCCCCTTCTCCCCCCATCCCTGATGAATTACTCCTGCTCCCAGGAATCAGGGCTGGCAGGCTCTTCTGCGGCTCGAGGGATCGGCCTTGGCAGCTGCACAAGAGCCAGGGTGGTGCAATTTGGGTGCCCTCCAGGCCCTTGACTCACTGCAGGGGGCAACCACGTCCCCCCTGGGGAGCTGAACAGATCCAGTTTGAGCTCCAGGCCTCTTTCCACCTCTTTCCCATCCACTTTTGGGTTTTAGGATTCAGAGAGGAGGAAGGGCTCTCTGAAAGGGACCAGGGTTGCAGATGGACATCGTCACTCCCCTGCCTGGCATTTGCCACCTGCTCTGCTTGGGAAAGGCAATGTGGATATTTTTCTCCGCCTGGTCATCTGGGTGGTGTTGCATTGGCATGACTCAGGAGTGACCGACTTTGCCCAAAATAAAGATTCCTTGCAAGCATGAATCCCTCTTCCAGAAGAATATGACTCACTGGAGGTTTGCCTCCTCCCTTTCGGGTGCAGTCCGCAGCTGTGATTCCCTCTGGAGGCTTTTTTGGGTTTCTTTCACCGAAAACACAGGTTGACTTTGAGAAGTGGATTTGTGTGTCCTGGGCCAAATTCTGCTCCCATGCTCAGATCCCTGCAGGCCACATCCAAGTTCTCCATGCTGTATTGAGCTCACATGTCAGACAGGGGTTAAAAGGCACTGTCACAGGCATTTACTCTGATTTTCTGCGCTTAGCATGCACCTCAGGGTTTCCTCCAGTGTTCTGCTCCAAATCCTTAGTCTGTGGCTGGTCGGGGACACGGGTCTGTATTGAAGATCTGAGGTGGAGACCTGTCTCCGTGACTGCATATTGGCAGCAGCTGATCATAAAAGCTTTCCAGTGCATGGGAAGGCTTCCAAGGGGACTCCAGCTGACTCCACCTGGTCATCTCCAATGTACCACATACAGGGGATCTAAAATTGTAGCTTGTTTTGCTATCTCTCTTTCTGCATACTTGTTTGGCTTTAAGTAATTGCATCTCATTTAAATGTGTTTTTCTGGATAGTTGATCTGGTTATTAATTTATGGCTTACCTTGCTGCCTTTGCTGAGCTTTTCATGCTGTGTCCCCTCATTTTTATCTTCTGATGCGCACTCTCCAGGGACCTGTGCTTCTGCCTGGATAACAGGCTAACCTTGGACACCAGATGCTTGTTCTTTTACCCCAAGGTCCCAGATCACCTCTGGCAAAAGCTGACACTGTCTTAAAACCTCTGAGTCCAATATAAATGATGTTCTGGACTCAGAAACACGAGACTGCCTGCAGATTTGGCTCCAAGCTTCTCCTCTCCCCCGTTTGTGACTAGAAATGCTCTAGTACCTTCTCCAGCCCCCTCATCAGCTGTCTCAGACTTCAATGCATCACAAAGGGAGGAAAAAACGCTCTCCAGACCATCCCAGCAGGCCAGGTGTAAAAAGTTCCAGCCAGAACCAGTTTGTACTGATTTAGCGAAACTTTTGAAAGGCTTAGAAACTGCTGGTCCAAGGCTTGCCCCTCCGTGGTAAGGAGACTCATGCAAATAGGAGCCTTTGAGGACGTGCCCAGTGAAGAAGGTGCAAACTCTTTATGGTGGATATTATGAAATCTGGAGAGTATTTTAAAAGGACATTTAAATATTTAATAATGACAGAGTGGCTCAAAGAATTGCCCCAGGGAATAGCTCCCAGTCCCACTGCTGAAGCACTGTTTGCTAAGAAAGGTCAAATAGCAAACTGCTGAGGACACACCCACTGAGCCAAAAGTCATGTTCTCTTTCAGGATGGTGTATCTGATCTGCTCAGGTCAAACAGTCATCCATGTTTTTGTCTGCCTTGCTTAGACAAGAACATTTTAGGAAGCTAAAGTTGAAGCTAAAGTTAAAGCTATGACAAGTATTCAAAACACATCAAGGAGACTCCAAACTGTCTCAAACCTGATTTCAGGGCAGACATCAGAAATTATTACGGCATTTTAATCCTCTGCTTGACTTGTGTCATACTTTTAAAACTTTTCCTGAAACTAGAAGGGCCGGAAGCTTTGCTTGAAAAGAAGGAGGAAATTTCACCTAGTGTGATCTGAAAGCAGACCTCCAAATAAAAAAAAATCAGTTAAGTTTGAGCTCAGAAATGGGGAAAAAAAGTGTTTCTTCAGTTATAACCAAGTTAAGCATGTTGGCTCTGACTTTGCCAGGTGTTCTGTGTCTTTGTTGGTGTTCACTATCTAGACAGGTTTCATTCTGAAATGCTGTAGAAAATTCTCAGTTTGCTCTCTTTCAGCCTGACATTTAAGGAACTGGACAGTAAGTCATTCTGGACTTCAAATAAGCCTTTGATTTCACCTTAGGCTTCTCAAGCAGATGTTGTGACAGGTATGTAGGTCCATGGTGAGCAATGAGAGTCATACAGATATTTCCAGCTATTTTTGTAGCCCCTTTGTAAATCATCCACAGCATTATGAGCTAATTCTCACCTTCCCCTCAAGTATTCCCCAGTGATGAGACACTACTTTTGGATTCATGATTTAGATCAGATAAGAGGAAGCAATTATTCACTGTGAGGGTGGTGAGGCACTGGAACAGGTTGTCCAGAGAAGCTGTGAATGCCCCATTCCTGGTAGTGTTCAAGGCCAGGTTGGATGTGGCTTTGAGCAACTTGGTCTAGTGGCAGGTGTCCCTGCCCGTGGCAGGGGGTTGGTCTCTTCCAACCCAAAATCATCTGTGGTTCTATGCTGCTGTGGTTCACATGCAGGCCCTTTTTGCATTCACCATAAATACAAACCAAGGCTTCTCACAAGCTTCCCAGAAGGTCAGGAGCTGCACTGTCATCTCGCATGAGCCCCCAGATCTATTAATCTGTTAAGTAGGCTTCACGGCTTTTTCCAAGCCTGGAAATGTAAAATGACCTTCTGTGAGTCCTGCCCTGTGCATTCCTTCACAGTGTTACCATTGCCTCGGTGAAGTGCTTTGCCACAGGTGAGGTGCTTATCCACCTGCAAAGGCAGAAGCTGAAAAAGCTCTTGGTGGGAGAGAGTATTGGGGAAGTGGGGGAAAGAGTCTGGTGAAGACTTGGTGGTAAAATTATTATTTTTTTACAGGCAGGAGCAGCTGACAAATCCATCCCGTCTGTGCTTTTTGTGTGGCATTACAAAATTAGAAAGTTGTTTTTCAATGAACATGAAACTGCTGAAGAACAGAAACTGAAGTGCTGTAAATAGTGCTGGGCTCTTTGAAGCCACAAAGAGGAGACTGTTCTGCTGGGAGATGCCAGGCCTGGGAACAGGGGTTTCCTTTGTCCCTGCGTCATTATGCAGCAGCTGGCATGCGCTGAGCATGACTCCCAGATTTGCTTGTGCTGCTAACTCAGGACAAAGAAGAGACAGTGGCTGCCTGGAAGGGCTGGCCAAGAGAGTTCTAAGTCCTTCAACCCACCTGGCTCAATGGGGCGATGGTCTTCTGTGGATACACGGCGTAGGGTAAAGAACCAGCCTGAAAGTAAAATTTGCTCAAATTATCTGAGATAATTGTTTCTGTTTTGTCTTAGAAAAAGATAAAGAAATCCCAGTTCTTTCTTTTAGAAGATACAGCTTAGGCTCCAATGTCCTTGTCACCAATGCCAGTGGGTTTTGCATTGGGGATGGTGGCAGCTGACATGAGCACACCTGTGGGTTGTCCATGACTCCTGAAAACAGCATTCCAGTGCCCTGTTTGAGCTCTTTGGCTTAAAATGCAGCTGATAAAGCAACAGGCACTGATGGGGTTAGTCCTGAACCTGGCTGAAACCTCTCCGTGGATATACCCCAACAGTAAATCATGGGGTACTTTGGATGCAACTCCCCAAAAGTGTCACCTAATAAGAGATGGTTGAACTGAGCCCAAACACACCAGACAGCTGTAGAAGCCCATTATGTTTTGTCTGGTTCAAATGCATGTCTTTGGGGAATTTAGACCTCATCCTACATCCCTGTCTGATTTCTGGATGGATGGCCTCTCAACTTGTAACTTGGAGCTATTTTCTTCCACCAGTTGTCCGTGGCTGTGCCTCAGCTTTACTCAGCCCCTGCTCAGCTTTTGGTGCTGAAAGAAAGGATGGTCATTAAATCCCACTGACCTTCAAAAGAGCCCCAAATAAAACCCTAACAACGTTTTTAATAAAGGTGCTGGCTCTGAAGGGTTTTGTCTCATGTACCTCATGCCAGATAGTGGCACAAGAGATGCTTGTAAATGGGAACTTTATTCAACTTTATTAAAGGAGGCACAGAAGGGAGGGCTGCACCTTTCAGCCTTGCCATGGGAGAACCACTGCAATAAAGCTTAGTTTTTAAATTAAGCTATGGAAAGCAGGTTTAAACACTCTCAGTGATTTTATCACATGTGTATGCATGGAAACATTTTCTTAACTAATGAACACATGGTGAAGTCGTTAATTGATTGTAGGTGCCTGAAAGCCTCCGTGCACTGCCCTGATTAATTGCCTGCTCAGCTTTCAGTCTTTGAACGGGTGCAGGAATGAATGCCCTGTGGAGTCAAGCCTGAGGACAGACAACCACCAAACAAGAGGGTTAGGCACAGTTCCACCAAGGAACAGTAGCCAAGATCTGGGGGAAAAACCTGCCAAGATCATCAGCTGAAGTAAGTAACTCAAGAAGGAGCTGGGCAGGTTTCCAGAGCTGCAGAGTATGAGGTAAAGCCATTAACGGGATTTTTGGTTTTAAAGATAATGAGAGATTGGTTAGTGATTGGGATTTCCTGGACTCTCGAGGCTTAGGAAATACTAGAAACACGTATGTGGAAGGCTGGCCTTGGGGAAGTGGGCTCAGGGGCTGCTCTGTGCCAACAACCAGCCTCCCCTGGCCCAGTGCCCTGCAGAAGGAGGTGCCTGGCAGGATCCACGTCGTGTTGGTGTTCCCAAAGCCAAGGGAAGGGTGACCTGCCCCATTTGGCCTGGCACTTGACAGCCATGGGGCAGTAGCTGGTGGTCTGCACCCAGAGGAGGATGGAGTTACCTCCAAGGCAGGGCGTCTTTCAGCTATTTTTATTATATTCCTCCTTCTTCCAGTTGTTTGGACAAAGGAGCTTGTACTTTCCAGGGACCAAACTCAGAAATCCAGACAATGACCACAAGAGCACAATGGAGTGTCTGCTTACAGACTGAGTGTTCTGGGGGTTTAATGCCAAACTCTGTGCTTGCGTTTGGAGAAGCTGTAGAGAATTTTTTCACTGCAAGGGTTTTCTGACAGTGTTGTGGTGAAAAGAAGGAGGATTGCATAAAAATGAATCAACCACAGACTGTGGGCTCTAAGTCCAAGCAGAAATGGTCAGTGTGTGCTGGCACCCTGCTGAACAGCCAACAGGAGCTTGGCTGATGATGGATTAGCCATTTTATTGAGCTTCTTACTTGTCTGTGCCCTTAAGTTTGTTCTGTGTATCTGCACGCTGGGGGCTGGAGCTGACCCTCTCAGATCCCACCAGAGGTCTGCCATCCTGCTGCCCCTTGGAGCCTGGTGGCCCCTGAGTCTAGGAGCCAACATGTTTGCCATGCCCAATAGGAGAGAGAACAGAGCCCCCAAAATCCTCTGATTGCTCTCTTCTTATTTGTTTTTAATATGTGTGAGATACAAATAGCATGAATTAACAAAGCCCATCAGCCAAAATGAAGACACTTATCTTCAGGTGGGCCTGCAAGATGGATCTGGACTTTCCCTAAAGCACTTTGTTGCAATTAGATTGTGTCAAACATGTACCACTGCCTTTGGCTGTGCAAGGGTTAATGTGATTTGTAGGATGTCTCGTGGCATTAAGTTTTTTCCATAAGAAAATGATCATTGCAAATCTCTTGGCATGCTTTGCAGCAATCACCAACAGATCAAATAAATATTAATAAAACAACTAGCTTTTCAGAAAAGGGTTAAACCACACTACCAGCTGTGTCTTCACGAACACCACAGCATCTGAACTGCAAAAGTCGTGTTTGAACCCCAGCTGCGTGTAATGGAACAAGTTACTTTTATGCCTATGCATAGAATTTCTCTATCTGCCTCCCTGGGGAGTTTGCTTCATCTTTGCATTTTCCAATGTTAACCAAGGCTCCATGACTGATGGATACTTGGGAGTTTCAGTTACTAGAAAGGGATACTCAAATACTTAAATATTTGTATGCATTAGCCCTTGTTAAACTAAAACTGTTTTAATCATCGGTTTGTTGCAAGAATCTTAATTCCTGTCTTGACCTAATGTAATCCTGAGCTATAATACTTTAATCCTGAGAAAGCCTCTGCCTGTTCCATTTTCCCCCACCCTTTCCTGTGGGAGGCATGCCCGCCTTACAGGAGCTTGGGAGCACACTGGCATATCCTCCTTGGTGTGGACAAGGCTGGCTAATTAGCACCCACATGAAAATATCCCAAATGAAAAGGTTAAAACCAGCAAGTTCTTCCCACCTGCAGTGGTCCTGATGAAGCAGGAAATGAGAAATGGGAGGGAATGGTGTGTGATGGGAGCTGTTAACCTAAGGCAGTGGAGGACAATGTTAGTGGCTACATCACTTGTTGGGTACATGTTGGAAAGCCAGCAGCAGTGAGTACTGCAGCCTGGAGGGAACTGGAGATTCGGGCCTGGAGACTGGTCCCTTATGGTTTGGGTCCAGATCCACCCAAAACTCTGGAGATTAAAAAAATTTAAGGATGGAACAAATGATGCTTATGTAGTTTTGTCCAGAGTGTGAAGCTGGAGTGATTCAAAGAGGATTGGTTAGGTTTTTTTTTAAAGCCATGAACTCCTGTTTTGAGGAAAAATGACTAAACTTTGACCTTCATTGCCTTGCCAGTCCGAGTTTCCCACATTCACACACATGCTTTTCCTAGAAGAAGTCATCCAGAGGAACAACGTGCCTTTTGTTAGGAGCAGCCGGCTCCTAACATAATTAAATAATGCTGCTTTCAGACCCCTCCACGGCACGGAAGGAGCTCGGTGCCCTTTTGGTTTGTTGTCTCCCATTATCTCAAGTTAGGCCGGGCTTTGCAGGCTGTGAGCTGACAGCCTCAAGCCCTCTGAAGAGGTGTGTTTGTTTTCTGAAGTGTGCACTGAGCAGGTCTCAGCTGAAAGCCCAGGGTGATGCTGCCCTGCAAAGCCTGGGCGTCCAAAGGGTGGCTGGGGAAGAGCTGCTGGGTGGGATGAGGAGACGCCAAGTCTGGAGCCTGGCACCTACTCAGAGCCACTCTGCATGGCACTCAAGAGGAACAGAGATAGAAAAGAGCTCTTTTTAGGGTCTCTTCTGTCTCAGTCTGTGCCTGGGCACACTTATTCTTGGCCATTTGCTTTTGTTTGTCTCTGCTTGGCTTTGACTTTTTCCTGCCTGTTTCCAGCCAGTCCTCTCGCATCTATTTCTGCTCCCATTTATTTTAGAAAAATAACTTCTTTCCTGGTTTCCCTCTTCATCATTTTTGGTGGTGGTGAAAGGAAGGATCTTTTCACTTTCTGTTTTTACAGAGAATCATTGCTGCTTCCTTTTTCTTTTCCACCCTGCAAACGAGGCAGACTAATGAGGGTGCACACCAGTGCTCGAGAAGTAGGAAGCTTTTAAAACCCACACAACGGCTCCAATTTGTGTAACGGATTTAGCGGCAGGTGTGCCATGTGGAGGGTGCAAACAACGCCTCCAAAGGCTCACGTGGCAGCTCTCTGCAAGGGTCATGCTTAGGTGTCAATGCAGTGACTTGCTGCAGATGCTTGGAGTACATTACAGTGTCTTGCTTTTAGCCAAACCATCTGGATGAGGCTGAGAAAGGAGTGCAGGGTCTCATGGAGGGGACTTGCACGTGCCAGTGGGTGAGATTTAACTTGTGTTAAGTGACTGTGCATCTGCCTGTCAATCCCGAGACACCCCTTAGGAGCTGCACTAGAGAGGAAGGATGATTATAAAAAGATAAAGGCTTAGACACTGGGAGCTGCTTTTGACCAAGCACCAGGATCTTTCAGCTGCTTTGTCAATCATTCAGATGCATTTATGGAAATGTTTTGCTTATATTTTGGGATTCCAAGTATTGGATTAACACTCTAAAATGCTAATTTTAAATTATATTTTGGCCTTTGTCACTGACTAGTTCTAACTGAATGATTAATCTCTGATATGCATGTGGATAAAAACGCACAGTTGATGAATTAAAAAGCAGAGAAGAAAGGACACTCTATGTTTTCATTGCATTATAAACTTCTTAATGACTTCAGAGCTTTAATACCATGTGATTAAAGCTTTAATAAAATAAATGATACTTCTCTGCACCCAGTGCACAAGCAGCATTAACGCTGGCCCATGTTTGGGTACAGATGCTGCAGTTCAGGGCTTGGCTCCTGAGTGTTGGGGTGTGGGGCTTCTGCTGTGTTAATCCAGATCTTGTGTATTTTAAGACCTTCTGCTTCCAACCTGTCCTGCTTGCAAAAGACCAGACCCTACAGAGGCTCCTTGATCTGATGGTACTACCTGCAGCAGAGAGAGGGGTGATTTGAGGGGATGATGAGATTTTTTTCTCAGCTGGCACTAAAGGAGAGGAGCGCTTTGAGGTCTTAAACACACTATAACACAGAGGGAAACCTGCTGTTTTGTGGGCATAGAGACCTTTTTGAGTGCAATGGTGATTGAGGGGACTTAAAAATGTGAGAGTGAGGGAGAATTAGGCATATTCTTAAAAAAATTTTTCAGTGGCACTTTTAGTGACTGCCGCACTTTGCTGCTCCATCAGTCCAGGCCTGTTCAGTGCTCAGCTGCAACCTTTGCAGTGAATTTTTGGAATCACAGCAGGAGCAGGAAACACTCTCTGTCCTCTTCAAATGAGAAGGTAACAGCAGAGGAGAAGTCAGTGATGACAGGGGGAGCAGCTGCAGCGTGGCAGACCCATGTGTACCAGGTCAGCATGGCCCTGGGCGAGCATGAGCTCCACTGTTTGCTCTTCCTAATATGATTGCTGCCCTCAGACACCAAGCTGACAGCCAGTTTAGAGCATCTCCTCACTAGGGGCTTGCTTGCCAGTCTGTGCCTGCCTGCTCAGCCCTTGTCCCATGAAATCTGTGCTTAAACAGAAATACGGTCCTTCTCCAGGGTCTTAATAGCAACTGTGTTGATGAATGTGAGGTCCCTTTTCCTCTTACATCTGGCTCACTCTCTGGGAACTGTGCTACCCTGAAAGTGGGTCATTTCAGAAAACTGAGGGAATGAGGAGGACTATGGCAGTTGTATCACTACTCTGATTTTGCTGTTTTGGTCACATTGTATGACTTCTTTCTAAAGGGATCCAATGAGGTACAGCAGAGAAGGAGGCCAGAGTTTCAATGTTCCCTGTTCACCCTCCTGAGGAATGCTAAAGGGGCTGGGGACAGCAGCGAGTAGGGGAGACCTGCAGAGCAATTTCAGATAATTCTGATTGAAAAAAATATGTGGTCATTTTGGTGCATCAAAATTCTGCTGCAGTTTTTGCTGCTGAATGCAACACTCAAGGGGAGCATCTTTGCTTCTAACAAAATGCATTTCTTTAAAAACCTCAAATTTATTTAAAATTATCAATTTGGAAACCGAAGTAGGTGACCTTGCAGATGTTGAACCAATTCAAGTTGAAATGCAGATGTTGGTGCAGATGGCATGGAGCATGATTTAGTCATGATGACAGCAAAAATATGTGGGACACCATTCCTCATATCACCCTTCAGCATAACACATTTTCCTAACCATGAATGTTATTTGTGGACTTTTTCCAGACCACAGTCTGCATATAATATTGTCATCTTACTCAGCCCAGCCAGAGAAGTTCATATAAAACATTCATTTAATGATTTGAACTGAAAAGGCTGCTGCTAAGAATGGGCTTTGTATCAAGTCCTGGTATAAAAAGAACTTTTTTTTCTTCATATTTGTGAGATGTACTTAGTTTATAGGTGCTCAGTGAATATTTCCACCCTCAGTAAGAGGTTCCAGGGACTAGTAAATTTTGGCTTGTGCTAGAATTAACTTGTACGTTATTTAAAAAGAAAGAAACCTCATGCAATTTGTATGCAGGGAACAGAGATGTTGTATTCTAGTCCCCACGCCACTGTTCCATGAGGTTAACAAGCCTCAATTCATTCTGAGCACGTGCCCGGGAAGTTTATTTGATGCCTGTTGCTGATGAGGAGGCTTAAGCACAAGAGCTGAAAGGCTGAAGCGTGAGGCTCAGCCCTCATGGCTCTGATGTGGTGCTGACTTCGGCAGCTGAGCTCCATCTCTGAGCCTGCCCGTCCTGAGCCAGGGTGGGTTTGTGCTGCTTGGTCCTCTCAGCGGGGACTGGTCCTGGCATGGCAGCACCTCCCTGGTGCTCTGGGAGCCGAATGTGCCTCCTCTGACCACCCTCTCCTGGCCTCACGTTGGGGTTTTCACTGGGGGTAATTTTACTGCTGTGGCTGTGCCTGGTAGATCTTTCTGGCTACTTCATCTGCTTTTCTCACCTCCATCCTGATCGTGCCTGCTTTGATGCTCAAGTCAAGCCAGTTCAGAAAGTTGAGCAGGTTGAAAATGAGGAATTTGTCCTTTTTTCCCCTGCTTGCTCCCTTTCCTTATGTTTCTTTGATACTCAAGTCGAGCCAGTTCAGAAAGTTGAGCAGGTTGAAAATGAGGAATTTGTCCTTTTTTCCCCTGCTTGCTCCCTTTCCTTATGTTTCTTTTGGAACTGAGGGAACTCTGGTGCCAGATTACACCCAGCTGGTAGGGAACCACAGCCTCAGGCAACCAGGGTCTGGGTCTAGTTTCCAGCCCTACCTGGATTTGCACAGCTCAGCCTGTCCAAAGAAAAACTGTATGTGATGGCTGGAAAAACCAGGGTCAATATCTGAGATGTTTTTTTTTACATTTCCAACTCTCAGTATATTTACTGCAATGAGGTTTTTCTTGACTAGGGTCACACGACAAGTGTAGTAGTAGATCTGTGCTCTGATACACAGAATTCTTCTGCATGCAGTCACACCAGATGTTCAGACTAAGGATGTTGTAAGTAATGTTAAAGGTATCTTTTTTAAAAATAGATTTTCACATGCTTAATTGTCCAGTCAAAAGGTGGAGAATAGATGGTCATGAATATGAAGTTATTCAAATTTTGTAATTTTGTCCTTGTTTTGAGAAAAGACCCACCATCACCTTCATCCTGAAGAATGTCGACTCTCTTCTGCAATCTTCCCGCAGACACTCATTTCCCAGAAAACATAGTTGGCTTTAAAAAATTTTATTCAGTGACAATGCTGTTCATATTGACACAGCAATCTCAAAAACAAAACCGCTTCTGAATTAGGCAATTTGTTACCTGTTTATTTTGGTGGTGTAAAGCCTGTCTCCTAGAAGAGGAAATCCTTCAGCTGAACAGTTTGCTTTGCAAGCTATTTTTTTGTAGAGGAATTTATTTGCAACAAATTGTTGTAAACAATCTCACATTCCTGAGTGAGAGATCACCTGCATTTGCTCTGATTGAAATCTCATCTGTCTGGACTTTCTGCTTCTGGTTTCTTTTGTTTTTTTTTAATTTTTGCACCAAAGTTAAATAATAATCCTAAATGACTGTGTAGTGTTACTAACTGCCTAGTGGGTATGAACACCTTACATATAGAAACAGAATTAGACCAAAATCTGCATTACAAGAGGTAATTAAAACCACTACTGCTGATGTGACTAATGCTATTAAAGCATTAGTGATAGGTCAGGCCCTGCTCCAACTGGCAGCTCCATTTATTCCCGAAACAGGGTCTTTGCATAAAAACTGATGAGTGCAAAAGTGCCTTATTAAACTGTGAGAAGAGATGAAAAATACCTTAACATGCTTTCAGAGGGGATGAGTGACACACAAAGCTGGTGCCTGCATTGCAGTGAGAGCAGCCACTGGTGCTGCTGTTAGCCATACAAAGCCATGTTACTCTTAAGCATTCCATTAATTAAAAATAAATGCATATTAGGAAGCTCTGCAAGTCCCAGAAACATGAAAGAGGAGTGAATTTTTGAGCAGTGAAATAACACTGCAAGTCCTGGTGAGACAGGGAAAAGCACAGTTGCTGCTTTGATTTCCCTGGGGTAGCAATGGGCATTAAAGAAGGTGAGAGATGTACGGCCTGGGGAAAATTTTGCCCTGAATTTTTATAATTTAGAGAGACGCTGTCAGGTCAAATATGCTCTGCAATGAAATGTTATTAAAGCCAAAACCCAAACCCTTTCCTTCTGAACTGAAAATTTTTAAAAAGGTTCACTCATTTCTTCTCCCTTTCTCCCAAAATCTACTCACCTCTTCCTCTCCACTCTTGACAGACCCCCACCTACAGTGCTGCATCCAGCTCTGGGGCCCGGCACAGTAAGGACATGGACTTATGTGTGGGAGTGAGTCCACAGGAGGGACACAAAGGTGATCAGAGGGCTGGAGCACCTCTCCTGTGAAGACAGGCTGAGAGAGCTGGGGTTGCTCAGCCTTGAGAAGAGAAGGCTCCAGGGAGACCCTACAGCACCTTCCAGTACCTAAAGGGGGCTCAGGAGAGCTGGAGAGGGACTTTTTACAAGGGCAGGTAGGGATAGGACAAGGGGGAATGGCCTTAAACTGAAAGAGGGCAGGTTTAAAACTTCTACCCACTCCCACCCACCCTCATGGCCAGGCCTGGCCCTGGACTTGGCTGTATCCTATGGGCCCAAGGAACAGGAACTGAAACACAACGGACATCTCCTGAAACAAAGAATAAAACCAAACACTACAGAAAGGTAACTGTAAATGATACTTACACGTGAAGTATAATTTAGAGGCATAATCAAACAAAAGATTAAAAACTGGATTCATCATAGTTTTTCACTTAAATACCACTATTTTTTTATGATAAAAGTAACAGCATTTTATTGCATGTAAATCCGAGGTGAAAAAGTTTATCCACTCAAGTCATGTAGAAAGTGTACAGTGCACTTGCTAATTAGCTGCAAGAAAAAGCTTCCTTTTTTATGGACTGCTGGCAACAAAGGCAGATGTGCTGAAGGAATTTCCATGTAAACACACATTTAGTAAGAGCCTTGTTAATATATCAATTCTTTATTGCATTTAGTATCTTGTCTTATGTTTACAGGACCAAGATATTTTTTATTTTGAAGCACACTTCCCCTTAGTAGCAGCATCTGTGTGTATGTGCATACACGTGCATTTGTCCCAACCAGGCATAACCTTCTCAGCCTTCTCCTCCCAATTCCCTTCTCTCCAAACAGGAACTGCATCTTCAGTCTCTTTGTTTTCACATATATAGTTATCATAACAATGCCAACAAGACTTCGAAAAATGTCTTCTGTCCCCTGTCCCCTCTTGTCATAAAGAGTTTGAAAGCTGACCAGACTTTGAAACTCATCCTAAATGGGACATTTTTGATGCACTGGTAAAGATTTTTGCTGCAGGACTGATGAAGTAAAGAATGACCACCATAAGCTGGACCCTTCAAAACAACAATGGTTGTATTTAAGGAGACCAAATGAATCTGCCTCTTCCCTTCCAAAGATATTGCCCAAGGTGCAGCTTGATCAACTGCAGGACTAAGAGAAATATTAAAAGAATTGCAAATCCTCCTTCAGATTTTTATAAGCACTCTTCCTGAATGTTCTTCTATTCAGTTACTATCTAATTAACATCAGAGTATCAGTGATGATGCACATCCCCCGCACCAGCTTAATTAAATCACACATTCAATTTATTGAGTATTCCACTGTTCCCAAAGAACTACAAAATATCTGTTCTTTAGTAGATAAAGAGGAGTTATCGCCTCATGGGACAAGCCAAACACCAACTGATTGAATCATAAAATAAGTCTTTATAACTAACTTGGATATTAAATACATTCTAACACAGATATCTTGCTAAACTACTTCTTTCTCTTCCTTTATTAAAAATAACTTATTTTTTTATGCCAAAATCTCTCCTCCAGTTTCACCTTCAAATGACCCAAGAAAAACAGACCATGAATGAGCTCTAGCAAAGCACTAGTAACCTTTTGGCTCCTGGCTGAAGAGTCATCCCCATGTGCTGAGGCCATCCCAGGGATTCCGTGTAACAGTGCAGCAGGTGCAGCATCATTGGCTGTGCAACAGAGACACGGCAGGAATTCTCTCCTTGGAAACGCTGCCTCTCAGGTTCTTGAGAGTGTTTTGACCCTTTCCCCTTACTTTTCATAGGCAGAACTGAACCAACCTATTTTTGTGTTGTTTTACTTCTTAACAACCACTTTCTCTAGATCTGACAACTCGGAGCACCGTGCCTGATCAGATAATGACTGTTTATATGTGATGGTCAGCGTTTCCAAACTGCTCCATTGTTCCCAGCGTCGGGGCCCCGACGCCCGCAAGACAAGAAAGCAACAGGAGAGGAAGGAAGGATTTCCTGCCTGGCAAGAGCAGTCCTGTTTAAATCAGAGACGGAGTTAACCACCCATTCAAACACATGCACACGAAACACTGACACAGATTGCCTGGGTCTGCCTTGCACAGGATTACCAAATCCCAGTGAACCGTGTTTAATGAAACAGGGTGAGATGATTCCGTAGTGCTGGCAACACAGCAGGCAGAGGAATGATCACAAGCTGTCCTTTGTTTGTTTGTTCCTCCGGAAAAACATTCGTTCTCTCGCCATCCTCTGCCCGGATGCAGTTCTTTGAATGTGCTAAATCGCTTGAGAGATTTTGGGGGAAAATTTACAGCCTGGCCATCACGTTGATCATGGTTGCTTGGCTGATTAGAGGAGAGTATGTATTTTATGAATAATTGTGTTTATCCTCAGTTTTAGGGTTTGTACCTCCAGCAGGAGTGGGTTTCCTCTTTGAGTTCACACCCCCATGGCACCAGTGATGCTCAGGCACTCGACAACATGGTAGATGTGAAGATTTGCTGCAAAATCTGAGGGATCTCTTTGGTATCCATGGCAATAAAAGACCGACCTGCTGGCAGTGTCCTCTGCAGCCTAAGGAGCAGAATGAGGGACAAGACGCAATTACCATCTCAAATTATCTTCCCTAACACAAGGCAGGATTCCTCTTGAATATCTTCCCAATCCATGCTGTTCACACTGCTGTCACCATGCAATTAAAGGTTTGGGAAAACAACAGAGGGAGAAGAGCTGCACTGAGAGCAGCTAGGGCAGAGAGCTCCTTTCAGCAACACAAACGAGGGTTTCCAGAGATTTCTATCCATGTCCTCTTTCTGATATGCCAGAACTCCATTTTGATCAAGGTACCAGTGACCCCATGAGGTGTCATCACCACAACTGGTTTGCTGAGGGCAGCTACAGATTTACACTGGAAATGAAGATACTTATCCTAAATTGACTACCATGAACCCACAGATCTTTCAGTTCAATGAGTCCAATGATTTTAACTGTGCTCTTTGTATTTCTTTGACATTGCTGCAGATTACATAGAAATGTATTTTTCGCTAATATTAACCTGACACATTTTTATTCACAGCTTAACCCACCCTTAAAAGTTAAACAAGACACATGTTACAAACCCCATCTCCCTCATGTTCAATTAGCAGGCTGGGGATTTATTTTTTCTCTGCTTTTTAAATGAGATTATGCTTACACTATTCCTCCAATGTTAAGTAAACCCTCGCTTTTAAAAGTAGTTCTAAAAAAAGCTGCAACACAGAATTCCCTTCTCCTTCCCCCACAGCAGTTACAGGAAGGCTTTGTCTAATTCTGCACTTCCACATACATAGAAATGCATTTCAGTGACAGCATTGTGTGCATTTTCCATACCCAGTGAACTAGGCCATTATAAGATCTCCTCTTACACAGCAGGAAAGATTTTTCAAAATCTTTCAGTCAAGGATTTTTTTCTTCTTTTTTAAAATTCCTATAAAAAGTAAAGGAACTTTCTGTAATTATAATCTTTCAGAATGGATTCTGTTTTGATGAATAACACAGCTGTGATGTACAGACCTGCAGCCACAACTCACAGGGGCTGTACAGCTGTATCTTTCAACCCTTTACTGCTTAGAATTATTTACTGAGGGCCAACTCCTTTTCTGATTTCACTCATTCTCCTCTAGTTGAAGACTCAAACAGAAACAGAAAAGACACTGTTGATATTTATGGCTAGACTAGCTTTTTGCTGCAGGTACTGGTCATCAGTGGATGTGGAATCAGGAAGAACACCTGGGACAGAATTTCCTTTTTTTCTCCTTGTGCCCAAACATTTTAAAGTGAAATTATGTAGCCGAACTAAACCCCAGGCATATTGTCTCAGACACTCCAAAGAATTTATGTCTCTAACACAAGGGGAGTATCTGAGCCAAATTTTTGGCTGTTTTGAAGACCATTAAACACCAGCTTCTTTTGTTTCAATCTCTTTTCTTAGGCCTACACACATTGGAACTGTATACTGGGCAATAACAAAGGCACCGCATTTCTGTTGTGACTACATGGTGGTACTGTGTAAGGATATAGTGCACATCCTGAAGCAGGAGGATGGCTTCAGCTGCTCCCTTTGGATGCACAGGATGCTCTGACCTTGCTGGCTATAAGGGATGTCTAGAGGATCCACAAGCCAGTCTCCTCCCCGACACAACTCAGGAGCTACAGCTTCCCACCAGTACATTACTAATAACAACAACAGTAAAAAAAAGGTGGGTGAGAACTTGGACATGGCCTGTCAACGTGCACTTGCAGCCCAGACAGCCAATTGTACCTTGGCTTTCTTTTATCAAAAGCAGCGCAGCCAGCAGGGCAAGCGAGGTGATTCTGCCCGTGTACTCCACTCTGGTGAGACCCCGACTGGAGCACTGTGTACAGCTCTGGGGTCCTCAGCACAGGAATGACATGGACCTGTTGGAGTGGGTCCAGAGGAGGGACACAAAAATGGTCAGCAGGATGGAGCACCTCTGCTATGAAGACAGGCTGGGAGAGTTGGGGTTGTTCAGCTTGGAGAAGAAAATCCAGGGAGACCTTATTGAGGCCTTTCAATAAATACTGGGGGCTCAAAAGGACATAGTGAGAGTTTTTACCAGGACCTGTAAGGACAGGATAAGGTGTAGCAGTTTTAAACTGAAGAGGGTGGATTTAGACTGGAGATATGGAAGAAATTTTTACAATGAGAGTGATGATGCACTGGCACAGGTCATCCAGAGAAGCTGTGGATGCTGTATCTCTGGAAGTGTTCAAAGTTGAGTTGGATGGGGCTTTGAACACTGTGATCTAGTGAAAGACATCCCTGCTCATGGCAGGAGGGTTGAACTAGATGATATCCAAAGGTCCCTTCCAACTCAAACCATTCCATGATTTTATGATACTATGACCAAAACCTCAGTGCAGAATAACAGCATGTGCAACTCACCGCAACAAAAGCATAGTTTAGATTTATGCTGAATGAAAGCAAATAGTTCTAGGCATAAACCAAACACACTTACCTATCTGCCTGGTCTCCCAAGGATCCTATAAATATGGCGAAAGCATTGACTTGAGTATTGGTGGTCAAGACCTGTGCAAACCTCGATGGCTGAATTCTGTATCGCTCGAGATTTGCGTCACTTAAGACGATAACGAAATACTCATCAGCCTCCTCCTTGGTGATTTCCCGAATGGCATGTTCCGTCCCTTCCAAGGTATGGTCTCCACTCATGCAGAACTGAGCATGGGCATGCATGGTCTGTGTGCACAGCATAACCATGTGGAAACACGTAAGATGACTTTAGGAACAAGCATTCATTTCAGCTAGCACAGGAGGGAGTAAATACTCAGTACAGCTGTATTAGGGGATGCACCAGAAATGCAGACAGTGCTCCAGATACAACAGAAGATGCATCTTTTTGTACATAATATGCCATATTTTGAGACAGGCAGCACTTCTTAAAAACA
The DNA here is from genome assembly GCA_013397865.1 of Struthidea cinerea. Taxonomy (NCBI): domain Eukaryota; kingdom Metazoa; phylum Chordata; class Aves; order Passeriformes; family Corcoracidae; genus Struthidea; species Struthidea cinerea. The sequence goes on along the minus strand of VZTI01003755.1, from coordinate 1,677,219 downwards.
CAGTTGGTCAAACAATCAAAACCCACACAGGGACCTAATTAGACTGGGCCTTAGGGAACGTGAAATACTTTGGTCAGCTGCAGTTCGAGTAGCTACATTCCTATGTATTTAAGGAATAAAACAGGGCTTAGTTTCCTAATGCTATGAACAGCTCCTGCCTGTTCATAATTTGCACTGGACTTCCAAATCCTAGTGGTGTCTCAATTATTATCAAATATCTGATTCCTGACAGTGGCAGTCACATTTAAAAATAATGAAACCTTTTGTTTGAGCTGTTACAAAATAAATACACCATATTCACTGGTAAGCTGTTATCTATGTAGAAAGCAAGGAATTTTAGATGTTACTAAATCAAGTTGTTCTAATTGAAGTAGCTCCCAACCTTTTAAAAATAGGTTTTGAAGGAAGCTCAAATAGATGCTTCTAGCCCATCAACATGCCAACCAACTAAATCCTACAATATACTCAATTTTTCTTTGTCCTACTACAGAAAAATTTTGATGAATACACTCACTTCTCCATTGTGATTTAACACATTTCCCATTTAGCACTGACACATTTTCCCAATGCTACTGTTATGCATAACTTCTTGAAGGTACCAGGCTAAATTACTGACCTGGGATCCCTCTACAGTTTTGAATTAGTCACTCATACACTAATAATTTCACGTGATTTGGGCAGAGCTATCTATATCACTGTATAATCTTTGGAACTTCCCCTATCTTTTGACAGGTAGCCAAAATGACACATTTATGGCACAGCAGTCCAGAATAAGGCATACCCAGCTTCTACTACTTTGGCACAATTTGTTTTCTGCCATGTCTCTGAAATGTCCTGTTTCAATTTCATGCAAATACACAGATTTTGCTTTCTTGTCTTTCTTTTATTTTACTCTCCTCATGTTTTGCATTCTGTGACCCACCTACAATTTTATCTTTGCAGTCATAAAGTCTTTAATTACCCAGCATCACTTATTAGTAGGATTTACCTTAAGAATCTCTAATCTTTGCTTATTGTTCTTGGGCACTTTGTCACTCCCAACCAAGGCGATGTTGAAGCCATCTCCTGAATGTCCAACAATGTCGTACTACAAGAAAGAAACATCATCAGTCACCTGTTAGCCACGAATGGCCCTTGGCTCACAATTACATAAGACAGATCAAAGGCAATTTGCAATTTTCAACAAAAAACCTCAAGTACTGTTCCCTGTTTCTGTTTATGAGTTGCTTAAGGGAACTACTTGCAATTTCTTACTGACATGAGAACATAGGAAAGAATTGCTAAATAATGAAGTTAAGGAACAGCTCCTTATTTCCATGGTCTGTTTTTCACATCATCCCACCAACTGCAGAGCAGTGATGTGTAAGATCAAGACCTTGCCCTCTCATATTGTCCACGTATTTCTTTTAAAGCAGCAATTTTCATCCTCTCAAGTCTGACAAACAAGAAACACATTGTTTGAGAGTAGCTCCTATGTTTGATGAATCTTTTTGGTGACCTCATTCTGCTCTGACAAAAAAAATGTAATACAAGTCCCCTTTTTTGAAAACCAGCACTCCTTATTTTTGCGCATAACAGATCAAAGCCATTGCTGAAAGTATGTGCAGAAGCAAATTCCAAGAGCCTCTGTATGTTTTCAAAGGAGATGGTGTGCACATCATTCTCCTGTGAAAGATGCTGCAAAACTGACATGTAGAACCGCAACAGTTCAAATATCCTGTTGAACAAATAACGCAATATTGCGAAAGCCTCTGCTTTATGTGAGAGCTTCATTGTTGTAACATGAAAACCAAGACAAGCTGAGTTATGGCAAGGTCCTGACCTGCCCTTTGTGTTGTGGATGTGGTAGTCACCCCAGGGAGAATTCATGAGCAGGACAAAAATGGATATAAGAGTTGTCTACACCAAGCAAGAGAGCACAGTGTACAGAATCTGAGCCCAGAGAGACCTGAGCTGGCAATTCCTCAGCATGAACATGCCTGTATTTCCCCCTGCCTGGCGGGCACAGATCTGCCTTCAGCCGACAGGGAGCCCTGATGCAGTATTTTACCTTTCTGTGTTCTTTTTTTTCAAGCACTGTTACAGGTTCCTGCTGGGTTCACCACCTCTAATCCCACGTAACCATTTGGTAAAAGGCATGTCTATTTGTCAAAGTTTTTCTGCCTTTTCTTTCCTATTGAAAGACACTTTACTTGGTATAAGTCAGGTCCCAGAGAGCGGAGAAATGGCATTCTTTACAGACAAAGCTCTTTTTGTTTCCACATCACTAATTTGCTTTAAAATATATCAAAAGAAAGCTAGAGCAGCTGGAACAGCACTTTTAAAGGTGACACCTCCCTCTGTAAAAGACCAAACGTGCCACATACTGTAGATTATTTCACCCAAGGTCAGACCATTTTATGACAGCCCCACTTACACCAGACTTCCTTCCCCTACGGAATCTTTATAAAATCTAGTCTCCACACAATCCCATTTCTTTGTGCTCTGTTGGCTTTTCCCATTTCTGCTCTCCTCAGATCTTACATGCCTAGTATTTGCTACCCAGCCTCATGTAAAGCTTTCAGTCTGCCATATGCTTTCTCTTCAAAACCTGTTTCTTATCACCAATGATGCTTCAGACTCTCTCTTTCTTGATGGATATGAAGACATGGCAAATGAAAATATACAAATTTTGAGAATAATGCTGAGGTTACATTCAGCATACTTCCTAAATGAAACAGGAATAAATCCTGTTTAATAAAACCTGAACCACACACAGGGAATGTGTGCATCAGTATTGTTTTAAAAATTAGAGACTATTCAAATCAGAGAAACTAAATAAAGCAGAGGTTTAATGGAGCAGAAAATATACAGCGCTTGTGGTTCTTATGCAATGTCAGATATGCCCACACATCTTCAGGGTAGGCTCTTAATTATGAAACCTTGCACGTCCTCTGCTGAACAGTTTTGTATTTGGTATCACTTTTAAATCAACAACTTAACTATGTAAAGCAAAATGCTACCATTCTTCTGTGTAAAAAGGCTGATCCCTTCATAGAAGGCTCCTTCCTGGCTTCCTGTATGTCTCGCACTGGGTGCCCTCGTGTCAGCTCCGCCATACTGAGTTCATGGGAATAGGCCAAACTTCGCTGTTTGGGAATATCATTGTGGTTCTTGACAAACACCAGTAACAGACCAAGCTTTCATCTCAAACAGTCTGAGTTTAAACTCAGTGTGACAGCCTGTGTAAGGGGAACTGCTGCATCTCCTACGTGAAACACTAGATGTTGACCCTACAGTAGGGCCCCCTCCACATTCTTGCACAAGGTGGGAACAGACAACCTGGATACAGGCAAGGCGAGGCTGAAATGATCTGAGCAAATTATTGCAGGCACGGAAAGGCATCCACCTGGGAACATCATGTCCTGTCTGCTCCCTGCTCAGAGAGCTGCTTATTATTCTTTGTGTGTGCCCATGCATGCACCCGATATGTGTGCTTATCTTTAACAGATGTTATCAGTTTCCTCATTTCTTTGTTGACAGCTTACTATGCTATTTGTGATTTAAAAACATTTGGTGAGGCAGCAGGGAAGAAGTGGCTGTTTGATTCATCCTGACTGCTGCATTCTGGGTCAAGTAGGGCCTCCTGAAAACAGAGTGAGATCCTGCTGTGCTGGGGAAGAGAAGAGCTGTGGTCAACAGCCCTTGTGCGCTAGTCCTCATGGTCCTCTGATCCCTCTGGAAGTCAAGTCAAGGACCAGGAGTAGCCAAAATCGAATGAGTGCGAGTTTGCTTTTGGGAAGCTCAGCTTCCCAAACTCTGAGGCTGGATGAGTTCACAGCAAGGGAATGTAGCTGCACTGACTTGGATTGACTTAAGTCAACATAAGACTGCAGGCTGGGAGACCCTCCCTGGCAGAGGGGGATGGGAGAAGGTTCACAGCAAGAGGTAACAGAAGGGAGATGTTTGCCCGGGGGAATGTATGGAATCTGTCACAATTTAGGAAAACAGAGTTTGGGAGAGGAGCAAAACTGGAGCCAAGAAGCTCACTTTGAAATGGCAAAGAATTAAAATCTTTCTTTCTTGCAGTAAAATAATATCACCTCCTGATTTGTGTTCTAGTAAATGAACCCTCAGGGATTTCATATTATCTTGGTGCACTTATTGTAAGGAAAAGGTGCAAAAGGTTTTTTCCAATAAATTCCCTAAGGAGGATTTATGTGGATGGAGTTACAAGTGAGAGAAAAGCTGTGTAAGATGTGATACCATCTTGGTTTTGTTTTACAAAATAGCAAGCAAAGGCTCTCAGGACAAATCCAGCAGCAAAATACATTTGTCATAATGCAGCTTAATTGAAATAATATATTATTGTGGTACACAGGAGCTTGTTTTCCAATAGCCTCAGGTACACTGAGACAAGGACTGCTCTATTCAGGGTATACAACATGTAAACATGTATCTCGAAATAGCATCATTTTGTTGGTTTCTTTCCATAGGGAAAGGTTAAAACAACCTCTGTTCCACTGTTGCTTTTTGCAGTGAATGGACGGTTGCTGCTGCCTGAAATGGGTAAAATGGAAGACTTTGTCTTCTGCAGCTGCCATGCCAAAAGGTTTAATTTCTGAAGGCATTTAAAAAGCTGAAAGAAGATGTGTGCTGAATGTAAAAGGCAGTGCGAATTAGACTCTGCTGGAGGGCTAGATCTTATAAATTCATCTCTTCTTTGGACAACACAGAACATTCTATTCTTCTGAATTTATTTCAAACCTTTTGTTTATTATTTAAAAGAAGCAACTCTGCCAAACATGTGGACCATTTCTTCTTTCCCTGAATTAGCAGTGCGGCCTCCACAGTACATTTTACAAACACAAAATGCTAAAAGAGGCATATAAAATCTGTAATACCCCTTTAATATAGCTATAAATAACAATTCAGGCTTTTCCTACCAGTTAGATAATATGCTATTTATTGAGTCACAATACTTCTAAGGCTTCATAAAATTGCTGTTGGATAATTTACTGGACATACTTCCTCAGTCTGCCATCATGTGTGCAAATCACAGTAATCAGGGATGATATAAAACTATACAGTTTGTGACAGACATAGTACTACCTCAGATAAAAAAGAGAACAAACTGCCCTTCCGTGCATTTTCAAACAATTGGCACCTAAAATGGGATGTTCAGAAGATGGGCCTCCTGTCTTCCCCTTGACAAGGAATGATTCACTGCCTGCACTTATGGGAAATGGAAGTAGGCAGGATGTCCCACATGAGCATAAAAAGATGAAAAATACCTGCTGCACTTGTCTGACTTCATAAAAAGTAATTTCATTACCTGCTTGGTGCAGTCACATACCCAATACTTAGCTCTTCTGTACAAGAAGGCAAGAAGAAAGTATTTTCTACCTTCACTCAGTGCTGTTAAGATCATCAGACAATCAACATCATCCCTGATACCAAGGGGTACTGCTCATGGGGAAAGCTCAGCTGGGTAGGATAAAACAGTCAAGAAAATGCCCATCTGATTATTTCACAACTGTATTTAGCAGAGAAGCACCAACAGAAAAGTCATCCTGAGCAAAAGCCAGGAACTGCTTTCCAAAGTCTGCACTGCAGTTAGATAGCTGAAGGGAACTTAACTATGTAAATCCCCTTTGCTCAACAAGAGATGATCCCCTTGGTTCAACACATGTTGTACAAGATACCCCTCAAATATGCAGCATATGTTGTTGTGAGCCGTGCAGATGGAGCTACAACAGGAACAGATAACAGCAGGCCTATCTAAAGGCCAAAAAAGTCTATTTTTATAAAACCAGGCAAGGAGAGGATAAGGAAAAGAAAGAAAGAAAAAAGTGATAAACTGCAGATTTTTCATTGCACACTACACAGTTGTGTGTTCTTCTATCTTTTTCAAATGGTTCCTCTCTTAGATATGAGAAACGGATGCTATTTTTGTAGACATACCAAACCTTCAGCTTTGTCCTGAAAAAAATCAGCAGCATCTTGAAAAATGTCAAGAGTTATACAGAATGGAGTCAGTGATATTTTTAAAAAATCTCTGTCTCTCCTACTCTCTGAAGCCTGACCCATGGATTTTAAAATCACAGAACTGAAGAGAGCTTGTAATGATCTTAACTAATTCTCCACAGTGTGCTGGCTGCAAGTCTAGTTCTACACGTCATTCCTTTACCATGCACTTGAGGGTTCTGGGTTCTCAGCTTCAGAGCTGCACTGGAAGTAAGGACAGGTGGTTATCTGCCACTGTGTTACATCTTTCTCCAGTGCTACCACTTTCTAAGCCACTGTCCTCAGCTGTGTGAATGTAACAGAATTTATTGTTCAAAACAAGAGCAGAATGGCTGTAGTAGAACAGAATGAACAACTGTCCCCTGGTCACCCTTTCTGTGTTAGTCAAGATTTTATCAGCTCCTTGATTTTTATCTCCTCCATACTGAGCAGTTCTTGCTTAGTTACATAGCCATTTCTTGTATGGGGACACTTCCATATCCTTTGCAATCTTTGTCACCCTCTATTTTTTTTCCAGCTCTACAAGGGCTTTTGTGAGATGGGGAAGCAAAATTGCACACATTACTCCTACTGTGAATGCACTATGGATGTTTACAGCAACATTCTCATGCATTCTCCGTTCTTCTCTCTTCTTTTGCTAATAGTTTAGAACATTCAATTAGCTTTTTTGACAGCTGGTGAGAACTGAGTGTTCAAAGAACCACAGAACATAATTACAAGACATCTTTGTTGGGCACCAGTCTATAGCTGGGAGTGAGGGCTAATAGAAAGCTGACACTTTCTCTCACTGTGTATTTAAAATCAAAATTCTGTTCTTCCACATGCAGCACTTTACATCTAAAAGCACTAAGCACCACCTACCATTTTATTTCCCAGTCACAATTTATGGCCAGGTCCTTCTCCAACTTCTTGCAGCTGGATTTCCCTTTTTATTTTCCCAAATAACTTTACATAATTAGCAACTTTTCTCACTTCACTATTCATCCCCTTTAACCAATCACTTATGAATATAAAGAACAACATAACAGCATGGACTCTGGCACAGATCCCACCACAGCTCCACCACTGACCCTCTAAAAAGTGACCATTTAGTCAGTTTCCTGTATTTTTAGCAGTATTTTGTTTATCTAAAAGATTTCCCTTTTATCCCCAAAACTCTACCATTTCTTCTCAAGCCTCTGGTGAGTGACTTTGTCAATTGCCTTTGGCTAAGGAGACTCTACCAACCAACCCTGCTTGTCACATACATAGATACCTTACTTTCCTTTACAAAACCACGTTGACTACACCACAGTATATGATATTTATCCTTGTGCCCACTGCTTTTCTCTGTGGATGATCCTGCATTTTGCCATACTAATATCTGTGTTGCTCAGATATGCCTGATTTACCAAGCTACACAAATTGTGCTGCATAATTACACTGTCACTGTAATTATTTGTCCTTAACTTTTCTATTATCAGTGAGCAGAAGATACTTGAGCAGCTGAACCAGTAAAGCCCTGATTTCCAATTATTTTTTAAATTACATTTGAGTTCCCACATGGCTTCTCTCAGCTAAGGTATAAGTTTATGGTTGCAGCATTTTCCTCCAACAGGATTACACAGCATCACTCTCTACCCAGCCTATTTTCATTGCATTTTAAGGAATGTAGTGACTTTGGGAACAAAACCAGTTTCAAATTTGTTTGAAATTTTGCAACATGCTCCATTTAAGAAAGTTTAAGTGCAAGAAAGCATTACTGCCAAAGAAGATGGTAGCACATGCCTTGTTTTCTTAGGAAAATAGCCTAAAAACATAACGTCTGTCTCCTTTTATAGACTTTTCTCTTGAAAAATAGAAGTGTTAAGGATTTAGAAGACATTTTTAAAACATATGCCTGATTTTGTACATGAGATTCTATGGAAGAACAGAAACCTGTAGATTATGTTGTTGGAGGAACAAGGTAAAGCAGACCTGACTGCATTGATCTCGACTAAGTTTCTATTAGCTCTGTTTAGGAGATTTTACATTTTGTTCAGATATAATTTAATTCTTATCTTTGATATGCTCTTCAGCAAAGGCAGCGGACATTTCCATTCTTCCACTAAACACAGGGTATGTCCAGAATTAACTGGAGACTGCCATTCCTGTCTTCTTTATGGCTAAAGAAACACAGCCTAGACCTTGTTTAGGCTTACTGAGACAAAAAGAGTGTTACATTTATTTACATTTCATTTGCAGGCTACCATTACATAACATTTGGAATCTAGTACGTTTCAGTACAAGAAATTATTTTCTTGCTTTCAGTTAACTAGAAGAGAGAACGGACAAAGAAGTCTGGTCTCTTCCCATGACCAAGTACTGCTGTGTGCACTCTGGGCAGATGGAAAGACGTGGTATCTCTGCATGTCCTGAAGCTCATGTTTACTTGTGTTCTGTAGGCTTAAGTGTTTCTGCTCAAATAAACAGATAAAACCTCAAAAAAACCCCAGCAAATCTCACTAAATCAAAGTTTTAGATTGAATACTCCCCTGCTTATTATTCCTTATAAGTAGGGAATACTCCCTACTTATCCTTTCACTAGTATTATTTTTCAGGTTGCTAGCAATAGATTAATGTCTTTATTTCCTTGTGGGAATGAATAATATTCTTTGGCTAGACTGACTGCTGAAACGCTTTTTCCACTGCTCCACACAGCCTGTGTAATAACCACAGAGCTGCTAGCCCAGCTGCAATTACCTTGAACTTGTGCTCATAATTCTCAAAAGCCTCCATGACCATGCAGACGGCCTCCATGGAGCGTTCCAGCCGCCCATCCACCCCGTTGAAGCGGTACATGCTGCCGGAAACATCCACCACCAGGCGCAGGCGCTTGGGCTTCTGCTGGGGGCTCCCCGGCTGACAGGGAAACACAACAGAACAAAACCCAGTAGAAACGGGAAAGCTGAACATCAGTAAAGATAAACCGTTTCAGAAAGAGAACCCAATGCACTTTGCAAATCAAGAAAATTTTTTCCAGCAAATGTTTAGTTTCGTTGAGCTTTTTTTCAAGGAAAAAAACCCAACTGTTTTTCTATTTCAAACCAGTTCTTTGACAGATAACTCAACTCATTCTTTTCCCTTACCTTCAATGACTGGAAACAAAATACCTCAAAAAATTCCACACATGCTTGTCAGGAAAATACTTTTTCTGTTTCGGTTTTGATTCTTAACATTTTATTTCAGTAAAGAAATGCTCAAATCTGCTCTTTCTGCCACGGCTCATAATGGAAATGCTTTTCCTTGGCATGCAGTGCTAACAGGGACTGTATATGACTGCAAAAACTTGTCTGCTGAGGTTAATAACATTCCAAAAATGTTTGAAATCTTGTTCTGATTAAGTACTAGTTCCATCTTCATTCTAATGCTGAAACCATTATTTTCTTTCCTGAAAACAAATCCCATCTGTTCTAATAATTTTTGCACAGTACATTCAAGGGAGGTGTTTTATTTAGCATGCAATGAGATCTGTCTGGATTCAAGTATGAGGCTATTAAAGACGATCTGACAAAAAACCAGTCACAATATAAACAAATAGCTATAATGTTCCTTTTACCTATAAAGGATTTGTGTACTTTATTATTTTAATTATTCTTTTAATAGCCTGTGGCATTCCTGCCCTTCCAGAAACAAAAGAAGGCCCATTAAATCCTGTGCTTATTTTGGTTTTTATGCACACACTTAAAGGTTTCCTTTTTTTCCCTAATTGAATTATTTTTACAAAGCTTTAAAACTGATACATTGAGCAAACACATTTTGGAACAAATGAGAATTGAGGATTCAATCACTTTTCCCTTACTGATCTTTCACACACAAGCAGTGCCAAATTCCATAAATCATTCAAAGCAACATAAGGACCAAATAGCATAAAAAATAATACCAGGGATTCATCACACGTGGGTAGCTGACATGCAAAAAGATGCTGTACTCAGCTATTTAAAAGAAAAAAACTTTGTGTACTTAAAAACTACAATCTGTCATTAAGTATTACTGTTAAGTATTCTGGACTAGCCCCACTAGTTTTGGCCAGGTTTAGTTGGTCTGATTCAAGTGGTTTCTCTGTTGCTGACTCACATAGGTCTAGCTGTAATGCCTTCCAAGGAATGACTCAGTCGGGCCATAGGACAGTCAACTTTATCATACCTTAAAGGCTTTTCCTTACACTTTTTTACTGCACCATAATTTTTAATCTTGTAAATCCAAGTATCTGTGGAAGTTGAAATTATTTGCATACCATGCAATAAGGAAAATGCATTTGTAAACCACTTTCTTTTTAACTTCCTAGGGGATCAGCAGAGTTGTTAATAAAAATTAAATTACTGAGAAAATATTTTCCTTTTTTCTATAAGAGCAAACAAAACAAATGTTTTCTGCTAATTGCCTTCTGGTCATTAAAATACAAAATAAAAACATAAAAAACTGTTGCATTGGATCAAAACTTAGCACTGCCTAGATCAGTGTCCTCTCCCTGAGGGTGGCCAACAGGAAATATTTATGCAAGACTATTTGAAGAGGTACAGCAAATTTTCCATTCTGTGGTTGCCTCTGTGTCAGGGATATCCCAAGGCAGAGACATTTTTCTGAGTTTCTCATCCATGTAACTTACTCAAACTCCAAACACAGATACTGTACAGCCGCTATGAAATCAGCAAACCAGTAAAGCTCTTCTCCACCTTTCCCTGTTTCTTGCTGGATACTTACTTGTGGCTCAAGTTCTCCCCGTCGTTTATATATGGCTTTTTCTCCTGTCAACCCATCAATGATTTTGGCATCATCTAGCTCTCCAACAGCTTGGTGTCTCAGCCATTGCCTTTCTTTACCCTTGGCCTACAACAGAAAAGAAATCTTACTCAGTGATGGGTGTGTGTTTAGACAATTTAAGACCTACTGTACATGACATACACATTAATTTCTTTGTAAGGATGTGACAGTTTTGGCATAAGTCAAATCCAAACACATGTTCAAATCCAACACAGCTGTCCTGGTCGTCTTCTCTGAAAGCAAAATCCACACTGACAAAGAACATGTTCCCTCTGTAACTTGGTCTTTTTTCAGTAGTTTCATATATGGGAGTTTAACTGTGAACTGCAGAAATGTTAACCTTTCTTCTTGCAAATATGCTGAAAATGTGTGTGGCAAGCCTGTTCAGAAATACATACAACTGAAGGGACACACATAACTGACCATTTGTTAGGTGTTTTCAATCCACACAGAACAAGAAAAAGTCATTGGGTGACTTAAAGGTAAAACTAAACAGTATCCACTTCAGGCAATGATAAATGGTTGCTTTTCAAACAGTATTAACAGTATAAACTAATCACATATTTTAAAAACCTACTTTTAAAATTGTGATACTCAAGACATAGTCCAATAAACACTTCTTTTCTTTTAGTTAAAAGGACATTGGTTATCTACAGCCTGACTTGATGAAAATACATTACAATCCATGTACTCAAATATTAATGGAATTCCTGTACACAGAGCATGCAGTTAAGACTGAAGACTCAAGTGTTATAATACTATAAGCAACATATTTAAGCATGTTTTCAAAGGACAGCTTCATCATGGTTCATAACACATAAGATCTCTCTAAAGACAGCGAAGTCTGTATATACAGGGTTTACGGTTTAATTTCTGTTTAAATCTTCATGTTGAAATTGCTTATCCTGGTAGTAAGCCCAGTAAGGAAAGACAATTTTGAATTTATATACATATAATGCTTTTTCCCTCTCAGCAAATTGTTGGTCAGCAATTGGAGGAAAATCAAATATCCAGCAGGACACAAACTGCCTTAAACATTGATTTTCAGGAATGAAAATCAATCCCTCTCTGATGAGCAGGAAGTCTTACATTACAAATCCCCAGTAAACTGCAGGCCTGGGATTTGAAAGGATGAATCTTTATAGTCTTGTACAGTCGGAGCAGGCAGATAATGACTTCTTCAGGTTCGGAAGATGTTTGATTTTGCTTTGGACAAAATGTATGGGTTTTTTGTTTTGGTGTGTAGAGAAGGAGTTCTGGACTACAGACTATTACCTATAATTACTCAAGACTAATGGACTACTTGCCCAGGAAAATAAGTGGGCAGAAAGACTATAAAACCACAGAAAAATGTTTTGATTAACAAAATCAAAAGCTGCACAGATGCATCCTGATGGGAGGCAAAAACAATGCCAATACATGGAAACCTCAGCCTTTTAGTAAATCACAGAAGGAAAAAGGGGAGAAGATTTCTGAGGTTGTGAATTCAGCCAGTTGTGTTCTCTGATACATTTCCATGGTGCTACAGTCAACCTAACTTTAAACCACTTTGGCAGTGGGGCATCCAAGAGTTTGTTTTTACCACCAACCAGGAGTTTCCACTATCATTAAATATGCCTGGGATGAAAGTTGAATCCCTTCTTCCACAGGATCATTCATTCCTTTGTTGCCTTCAGAGTTGTGCAATATCACAAAGAGACACCTGCGAATTCCCAGTGACCTCTACACGTTCCACCAAAATGTCACACTGTAGGAGTTTTTCTGCTGTGAAAAGCCCAGAGGCAAATTTCAACACTCCAATTAACCATTAAAAAAGTACTCCTGGAGAAAACATGCTGCTGAGTAAGCAAAGCCTGTCTGGAATGAATCATGCACCTTCCAGGGTGATGCAGGTGAGATGGCTTTGTTCCTACTCAGCCACTCTAAGTAGTGGAACAGAGGTAGATCCTTGTCACTTCCTTAGCACTGGTGTTTTGTAAAATTTTCGTCATTTGCTTTCTTTCAGTAGGCAGGAGGGACAACCAACAGAAGACTGCAAAGTTTCAGCTTCACTGAGCAAATTCTCAACTAGTTTCACTATTCTTTTCATTGACAGTGCTTGAGCTTTGCATCTATTCGATGTTCAAGGAACAGCAGTGTGAGAAGAAAATGGCTTTTAATTATGGACGTATCTAAAAACAGTTAAATAACTTTGGAAGTTTATTGAACAAAAGCCAGTATTTGAGCTGAAATTTTATTGGAGGAACATGGAGTTGACATCCTCTCCTACAATAGGAAAGAATGCTGACGAAATCTGATCTCACCTCTTTCCAAAATAATGTTAAAATTACTCAGGCTACTTAGCATCTGCCTCTTCCATGCAGAATTACTAAGAATTTGTTTCCTTTTATAAATTCTGAAAAAATTAATCCCTTTAAGCATGGTTGTTACACAATGCACATATTTTACATATTACAGAGAAACTTCAAATCCTTTTTAATATGCAATTTTCATATGTTTAAAACCAACTTAAGTGTAAAAGCATTTGCAATTTTAAAAGAAAACCAGAACTAATATATATATCTCTTGCTTTGATATTTGACTAGAAGGGACATACAACACATTACTATTTCAATATACTGCAACCATATTGATGAAAAAATATATTCATTGTGCTGCTTTTGAAATTAGAAAAATGTGCTAGATACTGTATCTTATCAGTATGGCAGTGGATGATCACGGTCCACCACTACAGTAGTTCTTCTCACTGGAAGAAGTCACAGGTATATTTACAAAAAAATGTAGCTGTTAAGTCTGTAAATGTCAGAGAAAAAGTTGTGTATGTGAAGTGATCACATCTAAATATGTAACTCATAATAGTATAGGATGTATGAAACACTGCCAGTTGTGGTCTGCATTTGTTTCTGGGAAAACATGACACAAATGTTCCCTTAGCTGCTGAAATCACAAAACTACTACTGACATGGCACAGGGTTTTTCCTATTTCCAGCTCTCTGAGCCATGCTTATTACAGGACTGCTCCTATTTTATTCTTGCTGCTATGACCAGACTGTTCCCACATGGTCTAAATCAGAGAGAGCCCAGCAGGCTCAGTAACTCAGGCTCAGGTTTGCCCAGTTTAAATGCAGGGGCCTAAACGACGCTCAGGAGCTACAGGGACAATTGTCCCTGATTCTCCCTGCAATAATCAATAGAGAAGGACCTTATGGAAAGCAAGTCACGTAACATTTAAGAAGGGCTTTCTGAGTGACTGACTGACCATAACCTTTTGAATTTGGAGTTCAGACAGACAAGCTTTACGGGAGAGAAGAACGCCCATCAGTGACAGGATTTCCTGGATTTCTGGCTTTGCTACTTCCACAGAAGATAAACAAAAACTCGTAATGTTTTGATAATGTTGTTCAAAGAGCTGATAGATATCAGTGAGTTACAATAAGCAAAATGAACAATGAAATTACATTCTCAGACTGTGTTTATGTATCATTTTCAAGGATCTGCCTATTACAAAAATCTTTCTGCTGCTACTAACTTTTGGCGAGCCATAGACAACTGGACCTGAATCCCAGCCTCTTGATTCTAGGGAGGTAAAATTTAATCAAAGGAACATATTTTAAACAAAACCACAAAACTAACAATAAAAAGGCATACATTGAAAGGAAAATCCAGGTTAAATAAACACGGACAACATATTTTGTTTATGTGAACACAGTGAGTTTGAAACAAAGCAACCTCAAACATTTTTAAAAAGCCAAACGCATTCTCTACTGAGAAGGTAATTTGGGATTTTCACAAAGTTAAAAACACATAGACATCTGAGCTGCAAATTTTACTGCAACAAACTTTGCCATTGGTTTCTTATTTGAGATACGAGTAATGACTGATAATAGAAAGAAAACTGTTCTAGTTGAGAACTCATGGTGTACACAGGGCTATACAGAAAATAGTGGGAGACAGATGCACAATTCTTCATGAGGGCTGGATGAGTTACCATGCTGAAGAATTCAACTTTTTTCCCTCTCAAAAATATCACATGAAATGTGCTTAGACTCAGCTTCCCTATTAACAAAAGGCATTTTGAGACTGACTCCTGCTATAATTTATCTTCATTTTCCTAGTTAATCTTCTAATAAAATCCCCACCACAATCTATATAAAAATTTATAATGTTAAAAATTTGCTTTCACTATTGCTCTTGTTCTATGACTTAGCTTTTCCAAATTCAGTAATTTGGTTTTTCCATCATAAACTACATTTCCTAACTCTATGGTTAGCTGTAACAGGTTTTGGCAGGAAGTTAGCAAAGTCTTATAAAATACTGAGGCTTATAAGACTTTGCCTTGATATTAAAATGACCTTTTTTAACAAAGCAAGAGGATATGACTCCTTATATTAAAGTATGTTATATTTTGATTATTCACACAATCCCTGAACATAAGAATTTTGGCTCCAAGGGACAGATAATGCAGTCTCACAAAAAAGACTTCAAACTGAAGATTCACTTATTGATTTCATTCCCAGAGTGTGCTTCCAATAGCTTGTGTGCTAGAAACAGAGCAAAAAACCCACCTAGATATAAACGATGTAGAAAAAACTGAGATTTACATCCAGATTTTTTTCAACAGAAATCCATCATTACAAGCCAAAAGCCTGTGTCCTGAACTGAGACACATATTAAGAGCATGAATCCCCTAATCACGCCCATCTTAAATGTTCATTACACAAGGAGTTCTCTGAATTAGTATGTTCATAATAAAACTGGCTAATGGTTCTCTGCATATATATGTGATTATAGTAATGCAGCTGTATCTACAAAGGCTTAAAGGTATAAATAAAGCAAAGAAATATTACCCTTCTTACTTGCAGTACCAGGGGATTGGATGTCTTTGTCCAGGAGGAGGCTCTTTATCATACAAAGTGATTGCTCACTGTATTTCTCACTGTATAAGACACAGCACAGTGACTAATAAACTAAAGTATATATATAGTAGTGGTTAGTAGCCCTCAACAGAAATATTTATAATAAAGTATGTCTTATAAGGAACAAATCACTTTTCCTTTAATTTCCACTGAAGACTAGCAGATGCCTCCTAGAAACAATGCACTTACAATTTTATTTACCCTGTATATGAACACTAGTATTAAAAAAAACCCAGAACAACCACCATGCCAGTTACCAGAAGAAAGGCAAACTGGTGGTTTTAATGAGTTCCTACTTAGGAGATTTGGGCTATACCTATTTCTATTATCAAGAGTTAAAAACAAACCTGAGAAAAATCCATGCTTTCAGCAGCATATGCAGTGAGGCTCCTACCCAGAGTGGGTGCCTCTTTTAACACCTATAGCTTTTGCACTTCTCAGCTGAAAAATACTCTTTTGGACTGGAGGTAAAGAAAAAGACTGGGCTCTACACACCTTCACAAATTCTTCTAATAATGTGTAGTAGTATTTTCTGTCACAAAACTGTGCTCCTAAATAAGCTATCTGTAAGGTGTGGAATGGGAATACTGTAACTTGTAGAGATGAGCACTGGGATCCACTTGTAGGTTGCCTTTTAAAATAGTAATATGAAACTGTTTTTCCTAACTGATTATAAACTGAACCTGGTTTTAGCCTTAAAAGGTATGACCACCAGACGTTAACAGGATATTAGCAGGATAGTACTTGGGGCCTAATGTAATGACCTCCCTGTGTTCCTTTATCAGAGAATCTAAGAGTACCTGCAGATTGTCCAAGATGATGCGGAGTGACTGAACTTGACGTCGGACTGCTCCAGAGAACCTTTCGTAAGTTGATGCATCATATTCACTCATTTGAATCTCTTTCAACCTAAAACAAAGGACAGGGAGCTAAGAACAGTTTAGGAAACAAGCATCTCTTCCATTTACTTATGTAAACTAAAAGTTTATTTACTTGATGACAGGGAAATTCAGACTGCAACAAGCATGCAGAAGAGACAAATCAGAGAAGTTGCAGCTGCTCCTGTGAATTTCTGACAAGGCAGATGTTCACCAATGTCTACAGGGACTGCATCACATTAAAAGTTATTAAAGTTACTAATCCTGTGACTCTCTTGTAATCTGCTTTTAAGTTTGAGAAGTAAATCAGAGGTTCTGAAAAATGTGATCAAATTTGAAAGGTTTTGTTGTCTCAGGTGTTGCTATCTGTACATAAAAGGATCACGTGTTACTGATCATTACTTCACTGTCGGAGTATTTTAAACATATCCTGATTCATACTTTAACACAAAGGTTAAATAAAGACACACTATAAAATCTGTCCTTGAAGACCTACAAATGGTAACTGTCTCAAATACTTATCTTTGTGCTTCATTAAATGAAGAAACCTTGAAACAAAGAAGTTTTAAACGAACATTAACAAAAGTGTGCTCCCCCCACAGAAAATGAGCCATGTCAGTGAACATTATCCTGTCCAGAGGCCTGTAACAGAGAGCACACCTGCACCATGAAAACAGATACCTGCTTGCTTTATAAGCAAAGATGTGTCCATTTCAAGTTCTGTATCATCTTTTAAACAACATAGCTTAGCAGAACAGGTGAAATTCACCATTGGAATGTAATTACAGAGGTCCAGCAGTGAAGGACGAGCTAGGGGACAGGCGGATATGCCAGGAGTGTGCACTGTTCAGTATTTGCCATGACCCAACATCATGCAGAGAGAGGCAGCAGTTGTGTACCTGCCTACCCCACCACCCAGCACGTGGCTGGGCTCACTCCTGAGCTAAAACATATTGCCCTATCTGTGCCCAGCCCATTTCAAACAAGCACTTTGTGACAGCATAATCTCACCCACAGTGTTACAAAAATACTGAGTTTTTAACTGAACCATAAATGGATAGTAAAGTATGTGTAGGCTAATTTTATTTCTAATAGCAAGTTTTTATAACACTATCACAAGTTAATTGCCTGGATCATAAAGTATACCTGAGAACTGCTGCTTAGACTAGCCCTTTAAGGATAATATTAAAATCAAACATCAAATCTTTGTTGTCTCTATCATGATAATGTCTTTTTCAATTTAAAGTTTTGCCAACCATTTTCTTTAGGGGTAGGAAAAAGTAACTTTCAGTGCTGCACATTTAATTTCATGAATCCTGCCAACAGAGCTCAGTATCTTCAGATCCATAAAAGAAACATTTTGTTTCAAACAAAAAAACCTCATGTGCCGTTGTACTTTGTTGCAGTCTACATCAACCCACACTGAAAGGTAGTTCAAAAAAATACCATGAAAAATACTGCATCTATTCCAGAGTAGTGAAATAGGGCAATGTAAAATGTTTACCACTAGAAATACTATCTAGCCAGGAAAGCATCAATAACTTTTATACAAAATTTCTCCCTTCTAGATAATCCTGTATAAACAAAGCAGTGAAATCTGCAATTTCCCATTTTTTTTTGGTCAGCCTGAGGACTTCAACCTCCCTGTTCTTATCTGTTAGTTCCCAGAACTATCCAAGTGGTACAGAACAGTGATCCAAGTTAAATGTGGTTTCGTAATAGGCTACATTTCCAGCTGGTACATGCCAGCCCACTTGGGTGTTGCAGCACAGGGACTGTTACCTCATGTACAGATACCCAGATTTTACAGGGCATAGCTGCACTGTTCTCACAGCATGTAGCAGTAGCCAGGAATTTCCCCTAGCACTAATTTAGTAAATCACCACACAGGCAGCAGAAATTCATCAAAGCATGCCAGGTGTGTATGTGAACATATGCACGGACAGATGTACAGTATCCAAGACCATGTATAGCAATTGTTTCTATTATGAAGCAGCTCAGGAGCAATTTTGAAGAGGGGGGGATGCTTATTTTCATACAAAATACAGAGGTTGACTTGAGAGTTCAGCTGGTGGAAGAAATCTGAATCTCTGTGCACATTCTGGGGAAGGGTTGATCAGTAATCACACATTACACTCATGCTGGGCAGACCTGTTGTTCATGTTAATTACCTGCTGAGGCTTAATAGTTCAAATTACAGAATCACGGAATATTCTGAGGTGGAAGGGACCCACAAGGATCATCAAGTCGAACTCTTAAGTGAATGGCCCATACAGGGATCAAACACACAACCCTGGCATTATTAGCACTATGCCCTAACCATCTGCCTACAGATCTTTCAAACGGAAGCAATTTGCTTGCAGTGGTCCATTTTGAAATACACTTGTTAAGTGATGAATTCCTAACAACATACAATCTGGATTCATCATAATTCAAAGAAATTTTCATATAATTTATTCCTTTTTAGGATCAAACACACAATCATCAATAAATATTCTCATCAATCTCCTTCTCCATCTAGCTATGTTTTACTCTACCAAATCACACAGTCATTTTAACATTGTGGCTTAATTCAATAAAACATTCTATACATCTTGTCCAGAACAGCTAAACATGTGCTGGTAATCTCTGTTAAGTCATAATGAACAGGGTAAAGTAGCTGATAAATGCAGCTGAGAAAGAAAATTCTTTTTAGCCATCTTTTTCAAATTCTTCTGGGAAATGGAAAAGAAAAGAAAGACTTTCCCATTACCTCCGTTTAAAGGCCTTTTCACCCATCTCTCGAGCAGCTCTCTTAACTTCCTCTGGAACAGCGTCCTTTTCAGCTTGAGATACTTGGTAAACCCTGTGGCCAGCATCCAGTCGATATGGCCCACCTTTGCCACCTAACCCAGCAGTGTCTCTCCCACCTAAGATGGTTGAGATAAAAACCATTAAGAATATACATTTGATAAAAAATAAGAACACATTTTCTTTAAAGCTTCCATTGTCATCTACAGATATTCCAAAAATGTTGCTAACAACCCCCATTTGAAGTATTTTTTGACAAAGGTTTTCAAAACCGAACAGCTATCATGGTAAAGAAGAACTCCCATGGAATACTTGCGCTTATGGTTCCTTGAGACCAGATTCATAATGGTTTCTGCCCTGTACAATGGGGACCATAGAACATTTAAATCTTGTACATCTCCTGAAAGCTCCTGGTCCCAGACTCTGTCTTCTCCCCAGAATTTGCTGGATACACTGCTCCTAAATCACTTTAGCTAGTGATCACTGTCATGACCTATTAGAATTAGGAGGTACTTTGCCTGTTCTGTGTACCTCTTGCCTACACTACCTAAATTTCTGCAGCTACAGGGACATCTAAGAGAAGGGCAAATGACTCAGCCTAGTTTCTGTGGCTGCAAGCTTCTTGTTCTCTGTATGGCCAGTAAAATGAAACAACAAAATACAATTGAAGAGATCTGCTACATACAGTTTAAGTTAGACACTGCAAATACTTATTTTCTCTTCTTTTACTGGCAAGAAAGCAGCCCTGTATTGGGTAAAATAGCTCTAGGCAGAGGATAGCTTTGTATAAAACCATTTTTGACTGGCACAGCATCTCCCTTGGATACCTGTCAATGATGCATTAAAAAAAATAAAACCATGAAAAACCTGTTCCACCAGCCCACATATTTCCTCCAACATGTGGCATGTTGTCTGGATCCACTTTTCCATGTTTGGGGGAACTGACATCCAAACCACTCTCCCTCTCAATGGTTATCTGTAAAAGAGAGAAAGAGAGATGTAAACCTCTCCTATAGTAAAGAAAACACTCTAACAACCTAATAAGAACATAGCAGGTGTGCTGAGTAGCTGTAGGACCAGCATTAGCTCAATAAAGGCAACATGCTGCCTCAGAATAGAGCAGAGTAAAACAGGGCTCCCGAGCTGCACATTAGACCCACACCTGAACTAAGACTACTGCCCCATCTGAACCACTCCGCATTCTGTTCATATCCACACTAGAATTTGCTTCCTGACAACTGCCCAACATAATTCAAAATGCCCCAGTAGATTTTGAGTCACCTGCAGCTCAAACACTTCTCAGAGTATTGTATATCCACAGCACTGCACATCCATTTGCACATTTCATGTGCACCCAGCTGCAGTCCCCCATTCCTTAATGATGGGTAGATTGATGTTCCTTTCATGAACAGGGACTAAAGAGATGAGACTCATCAGCAAATGGCCAGTTCAAATGACAGGCTCATGCAATCCTCAACATCCCTGCCTTGACCACAGAAGTTCTGCTGTGCTGGGTTTTCTAGACCTGTTCACTGACAGCACTTTCCCCCCTGATTCACAGCACAGCTGAACACCCAACAGCTGCCAGGTGGTCAGGGCTGACTCACTTTAGGCTGGGCCTGGATTTAAGTGGCTGACTGAAGGCAAAAATACTCCTTCCCGTTATGAACTCCGAGTCATGTAGTAATAAACGATTCATGTGTAAACTGCCCCTTACTAATCTTCTATAATTTAGTGTCACTTTATTTTTTTTTTAAACGAAACCCAATGACTGAGATGGAAAATTAATGTCTCTAATCACTTAAAATTAACTTTCTTCTTATCTACCATAATGCATTTAATTATCCAATGAATTTATGTGTCCCAATAACTATGATTTATTGCCTTCTCAGAAGTTCACTGGCATTATAAGGGTTTTCACTGAGGAGCAGCTTAATCCTTGAATTTACTGTCTTGGAGACTCAACCTCATGCTGACATGAATTCCACACATGTTTTTCAACTGGAAACATGTGCTCTAACAACACTGTTCTGGCAGCTATTCAAAACATCATTTTCTTTCCCTTTATAGAATTTATATCAATTCAAAGAGGTACAATACATCCTCTGTGAACCATGTCATTAGTGTAAGATCAAGATCTAATCTGATAAATTACATTCATTTAACATTTGTATAGGGAGAAACATGTAGCCAATGTTACCCTTAGGGTTATATACTTTTCTGGTTTAAGAGATTTTCTCCAAAATAAACCATTCTTTTTTGCGTAACTGGTGATTCAAAAACTATCAGAAACACTGGATAACAAAAATTGCTGAATTTAATTTAAAACAAAATTATAAACCCAAAATGATAGTGTCAGTCTCATGAATCAAAAGAAAATATTATTCTGTAATGAGAAACATGAAATTATGCAAAAATTTTACACGTTCATGCTTCTGTATTCTTTAGAGAAAAACATTCTTCCTGCAAAAGGAAGCTCTATGAAACAAACATAACTATAACCAGGGATGCAAATGTCGTATTCTATTTTTGTCAAGTTTTTCCACTGAAAAATTCCACAAAACATTTTGAAATACAAGCATTGTTTAAATCCTAAGTGAAAAGGTCTGTAGACAAAGGAGCTTTGTTGCTCATGTATCTTTCTCAAGTATAAGTTGTTCATAAATAGTGTTTCTAGTACACATGCACTAGACAAGTTTCTAATAGAAATTTATTTTACAATAGTATTATCTGATTAAAGTAGGTATTTGTAACTTTGAAATGGCATGTGGTTAATAGAAAACTGTCTATCTTATAATGATTTTTTTGCTTTCTATTCTTAAAAGGACACCAAACATCCAACATTTAATTTCTGTTAAAACTTTGAAGAAAATTGAGAAAAAAAGAAAATAAACAAGGAGTACAATCTATCATAGCTTAAGAATTCACTATTTTTCGTTTATGTATAGTTAAGAGCTGAGGATAAAATAATTGCAAATTCAGTGATACTAGAATGGAACACCACCAGCAGATGTGTAAATGTCATGCCAGTGAATTGCAGCAGTTTCATTTCCTTTTCTTTTAAGTACTATCTATGCAGACAAAAGGTAGCAGAATTTTGCTAACTCTGAATACTTTAACAACCAATTTTTATTAGCCCTGGTTTGCTGGGGTAATTATTTTTCGTATTTACCATATATGTAGAAACTGCATTATATTAGCACACTGTAGAATCCTCTAAAGAAAATCTTCTGGATGTACTTTCCTGGTTTTTTTCAAGCTCTTAGATAATTCCCTTAGTGACTTGTCAGGCTTTTCTCCTTCCCATTCCCATAACTATGCAAGGTAATTTTACAGGTTTCAAGGTAATTTTACAACCAACAACTTGTCTCTACTCTGAAACACTTCTATAAACTAGAGGTTAGACTAACAAGAATCTATATTAGAATTGAAGATATATTTTATAAATAAATAAACAGTAAATCAACGAGCCTTGACATGAAATGAGAGGGAGGATGAGGAAAAACTGAAGAGAAAAACTTTTGGACGGTGATACATTCTTCAGTGTGACAAATCTAAAGAGATGGAAGAGCCATAAGCAAGTCACCCCTCTGAGGACTGGAGGAGTTCTTGACATTAGAAACTATTGGAAAGGTAGATTTAAGGGGCAGGATCCAAAACTGGATGGATTAGGAACCTGAGAAACTGAAGAACACTCAGCAGGAAATATCTAGTTTGTCTAGAGTGAGAAGGAAGACAAGAAAAACAAGTACTAAAAGTGGAGAAAGGACTCAAGCACCCCTAAAATCCACAGCAGCTTTGGCAAGGTTGTCTGATTGTAATTTCTAAAATAAGTTTTCTATTACTGTTATGATGGGTATTTTTCAAATATATAAATAATTTCCTTGCTCAAAACCTGACCTATCCCGTCCTGAATATTTTCCGTTTGAATCTAATTGCAAGACTTCTATGAACTTTGTTTCTTTCAACAAGAGTTTTGACTAATCACCCTTTCTTGAGAGAAAACTGTGCTCTTCCTAGCTATACATGCACTGAAAGGCACTATTCATTACTGCATCATTGTGCAGATTCCATACTGCCTGGTGTGCATATTATGGCTTTGTGAAACAACACATGAATTCAGTCTAGCAGCCTTGAGCTCCAGCTACAAGGCACGGGTCAGAGTAGAATAGCTGGAAAAACTGAATTTTTCCTTCTGAAAGTTCCTTTTGATTTCCAAAATAACCACTGTTTCCAAAACATTCAGGGCACACATGTTTCAATTGTGTATTATCTAAATTTGTTTATACATATTGGTGATTCACAATCAGAGTGTGAAAGCACTTTTCCACTCCCTGTTCGGGCAGGTTTTTCTTCAAAGTCTTCATCACACAAGAAGCACAACTGTCATCCTCTCCTGGAACACACGACTCTTCTTGTATCTCTGTAGAATTCAAACATTACTGACAAGTAATCATCAATTATCTTAGTCTCTGGTTTCAAATATTTTTGTTCTCTCATTTTCTGTGACTATACTGTATTCTCAGGCACTTACAGCAATAGGTAATGGGTACATTCAGAAGGGCTTTGTCATGAAGGCTCTGTAGGTCTTCCAAAGTCAATGAAGCAAACAAAAATTTTGTGTGAGAAGAATATGAATACTTCAGGTCAGAAAGACAACAAAGGAAAGTGCTTTTCTTAAGGGGCAATGGCATGAAAGGAGTGCTTAAGGGAAATTAAGAAGCAGTAACAAATACCACAACTTGTTAAGGCTTTGACTTAATTTCCTGGTCCTGCCTCTTACATATCCATTATCTCCTGACAGTAAGGGTAGCCAGGCAAGAACAGAACTAAACATGCATTTTACATTCAATGAGAGATACATGGTATCTGAACAACTTGCTCTAGATCAGTTCCTTCTGAAAAACACGAATGTATGCCAAAATGATTTTACATGGCTACACTTTTTTTTTTTTTCCTGACAACACTGGGATTTTAAGAGCAAACCACATAGGGAAAACTGATACAAACACATTCAGTTTGGAAACTAAGTGATCTTATCATCCTTCATGAAGATAAAGAGGCTCAAAAAAGTCAGTTACATGACTTACTGCACTCAACAACACAGTGAAACCAGGTGTTTCACATCTGTGCCATATTTATGCCAAACAGCCATTAAACACATACCAATCTGTAATAGAGGCCATTGTGAAGATGAGTCAGAAGCTGGTAGTTTTGTCTAGACTTCAGCTGGTCAGACAAACTATGGTATATTGTGTACTAAACAAATGTTAACTATTTTGGAAGTGGATCTAGAACCACATTCATGCCAGTTAAGTGAATTCTGATGTGAAATCATCTAACTTAATAACATTAACCACTGGAGAGTAAGGAAGCACTGGCATACTTTTGACACTTTTATAATCCCTCAGTAAGAGAGAGAAGCTGTATTTGTTGAGGATCACACAGCTGACCCAGACACAGTGTGGATTGCCCCTACAAGACACTGTCACAGCCATGGGACGAAAAGAGCTCGCATGAACCCATTAGAAAATACCCCACAATAAAAACATGGCAACTATGGAGACAGGTGTTGTACTCTATTATTAAAATTATTTATGTCCCACACATATCCGTATTTCATTCTAACATATGAATTATTTTCACAATACAGTACCTTCCCTTTTGAGTTCAGAACTGATTTTCTTCTAGCATATTGCAAAAAAATCTGTCTCTCTGAATAAAACTGACCAAAAGCATTATCAAATTTAGCTTCAGCTGACTGTGTACAAGTGACCTTAATGACAGTTTAGCATCCAGTAATCTCAATCCTACCTTGCAGCAAAACTGAGAAGAAAAAAAAAATCTTTAAAAAGAAGATTCACCACTCAAAGGCAGTCCCAAGCAGTACAACTGTGCAGTTTTGTATCTTAGCAAGTACTATTCAAAGTACATCTGGGTTGAATGTATGTTAATAGCTCTATTATTAACATTTATAATAGTATCCTATGTAATGAGTAAAAGACACTTAGCAAAGTCAACTGAAATGAACATTTCAGTAGATCTATTATTCAGTCATTCATGTTTCAGAGTATTGACAACACTCCCCCAAGCATTTTAAGCTATACATCAGCTCCCCGTTCTTCAAGTCTGTTACAACTAACTAAAGACTAAAATTCCTCAAATTGTATTTATAGTGGAGACAGGGAAAGAGAGGGAATCCTGTCTTGTCCCACTTGAAATTTTATTTATTCCTGGGAGGTTCATGCAAGAGACTGAGCCAAGAGCTCTCACTGTCCAAACCTCCATCACAGTTGTGTAAGAAGCTGACTCTCTAAAGCAAGGGGCAGAACACGTACTCAGACTTAACTGCTGGCAGAAAGAGAACTCATGCTTACAGGTTAGGAAATATCTTCTCAAATTTGTAAGCAGAAGTCAGACAAGCTTGAAAATATTTCTAGCTCTGAACAGAAATGTAATCAATGAGTGACAGTTTCCAGCAAAACGTGAAGGACTTTTTCCTTAATGCTGCCTGGGATGCAACTGGCACGTAGATAATTTCTTTGGTTGTAGATATTCCTGCCGTCCTGCCCTGTAACTGACACTGCAACACTGTGAATTGGCTAGAGAGTGGATGGTCTTTTAATACAGCAGCTTACTTTTGTATCCCGACAGGGTGAACTTCATTAAAATTCCTGAAGGGCGCAGGAGGTGTCAGTGCCTCCCATTCAGAACTGCTTGTCAGAAAAGCTCCTTTGTGGGGCTCACAGCAACAAAAGCAAGTTTCTGCCTCAGGACTGGCAAAGAAACACTGGTTTCCAATGGGGGCAAGCTGCCTCATGTACAGGGAAACAGACCTTTCACCTCTTAGTTTTAATTATCTCTGGCCCTGACAGGACAAACCCATATCTAATCCTCTCACATAAAACACAATGCTTATTTTAATACTCCAGGTACAAAAAGAGGGAAAAAGCCCCACTCTAATTCCAGGCTTACACCCTGCAGGTGTAAAGGGGTGACACTTTTACTTTAAAAATAGTCTATATTTTCATTCTTCAAACCTCCCCAAAACAGTATTTCTTATCCTTTCGGGAATGTTTAAGCAGAGCTGGACATTCCTTACAAGCTTTTACATCTTCATAATAGAAATAAATGGAATTCCTCCTTGTTGTGTGTGGTGACAAGGAGCCAACCTCTCTACTAAGCCCTTTTAAGCATTCAGTGGATGAGTCCACATAGAACATATTTATGAAAGCTGCAACCAGCATGATTTCATGTGTCACAACTTAATAAATGCATACAAATTACACAAGCAAACAGGGACACAGCTGCAGTATTTGCAGCTGTAAAGAATATTTATGTAGGAAAATCTTTAAAAAGAAAATTTTAAGGTGCCCAAATACTGTTTTCACAAGCACTAATTCTACTATTAGTAAAAATACTACATTATTGGTTGTTTCTTACTGTTGATCAGAAGAAAATAGGGAGAAGAATGTGTGCACTAAGATTTGAGGTAGAATACAATTTGTACATTTCAGGTGCTTGGTTCAGTGTAAATTAAGAAGGTGTGCATTAGGTTAATTAGTTGCATGATTAGACAGTCCTGGAAAGTAGGCAGATGTAGGCTGGCAAGATCCCATTCTTCATTTACTCTTTTTATCATAAAGGAAAGAACTCTTCCAAGATCCAAATTAGAAGATATCCACTCTTATTATAACATATCTGAGATGCGGAAGGAAAGAGTTAATCTGATATTTTGCTTTTTCATTAATATAAAACATATTAAACAGGGCCTTTTATAGTCA
Source organism: Struthidea cinerea (assembly GCA_013397865.1). Lineage (NCBI taxonomy): Eukaryota > Metazoa > Chordata > Aves > Passeriformes > Corcoracidae > Struthidea > Struthidea cinerea. Next base: position 1,650,063 of record VZTI01003755.1, on the reverse strand, counting down.
GTGAAGAATATGGGTTACTTTCCATAGCAGGCACTAAATTATTGCTGAAAAATATTAGTTATATGGATATAAACCCACTAGAAACACTATGAAGTTAAAATATCTTAACTCACTTCTTTCATTAGTGCCGTAGACAAAGATTGAGCATCTATCAGAAGACTATTGCGGGGAAAGAAGGGAAAACCTTGTAGATTTTTGCCTTATGGGTGATTTGGGAGATGGTAAATTCTTCATCAAAATCAGTGCAAAACCTGCTTTCACTCTCACACATTATTATGAAAAAAGACTGACTGTAACAAAACATGACTGTACTCCATGTGAAAAATGCATTAAGTAATCCATCCCACAGTGGCACAAAGGATTAGGAAATGTTTTCCATGGAATGCAGAATGGATTTCTGCAGATGTGCAAAAGACTGATTCGTCCCTGAAACAATGTAATTGTTTTCTTTTATTCCCAAGCTTCTCCAACATTAAACCTCTTAGTATTATCCTAGGCTGCATTTAACAGGTCACAAGAACATACCTTCCTCCAACACATTCGTTATCAGCAGCATAAATATATGCATTACATTCTCAAAGAGCATACAGAAGTTCCACATCAGGCAGAGTGAAAGCTAATCTGCCTGTTCCATGGTGGTTTTACACTCTACCATAAAACTGATTCTACTAAAGAGAGAAAGAAAACTTTTTATAATCTACTTACACAAACTAGTAAGAGAAAGGCATAAACATGCAAAAAATCCTCTAATGGCTTCTATTATGTTCACTTGTACTGTACCATGTGCAGCTTTTTTCTAGGTACTAAAAATTAATAGCATAATTTCTGTTCACAACAACAGCGCAAAATTGAGTCCACAAGTAATTTTTCCACAGAAAAGATATTCAGTCTTAGACAGGACAACACAAATGTGTGAAATGCATTCTGTTTCTTCAATTGTATCCCAAAATTTAAAAAAAAAAAAATTATCGCACTGCAGTATAAAACATTTAATATGTTTTTGTTGTTCTTTTGACTTCATTTTGATTTTCTATCTTGTCTGTAAAACTTTGCAAGAGTTCAAAATGAACTAATGAAGCTTCATACATCATCTGACTCCTGTGAACATTTAATTCTAAAAGTAGCATTTAAAATTCATGCAGGCATTAAGCTTCTGTCTTGAATACAAAAACTGTTGAAAGCATCATAACCTTGATGGCACTTTAGAAAAGTGAATCTGGATGGGGAAGAGGCAGAGATTTGGAGTGAAACTTATAAAAAGGTGTATCTGGCTTGCAAATGAAGTTTATATATACCAGCTAAAAAAACCAAACCACTGTACAAAATGCTGCTGTGGGCTCTTTTTTGAACTAAATGCTTTCACTCTAAGAACCAACTCAGAAACTCTGCACAGTAGATGCGTTAGAATATTTTGCCCACAAATATACACTGTGTGGGTTAAAAGCTGGAAAACTAAATAAAGTAATGAGAGAATATAATACATTTATTTCATGTAATGGATCTTCTGCTATGTAAACACCTGTGTAAAGTCCATTTTCCTTGTTCATTATTTAAAATTCTCTAGTCAATTCTATTCAACTATAAGATGTGAGGTCATCACCTTTTTAGTATTCTAATCCACTATGAAATATTATCAGAGCAGACAGATAATGCCCAGCTTTGTTATTTATCATGACTATTACACACCTCCTAACATCAATGAACTCAGAAAACACTGAATTTGGTTTCTTCTGGAGTACTGCGAATAATCAACAGCTAGAAATACGGGATAAGAAAACACATTAGGTCAGTTTGGAATGGTATAGACTGAAGACCACAGGCTAAAAAGAAAATTGAAAAAAATTACATGTGGCAGGAGAAAAGCCTGATTTTCTGTATACCTAGGACCTTGTCAACTCTGTCCTTAAGAAGCAGAGGCAGAAGTTATTTAATATCTGCTACATTGTTTTCTTTTCTAAAGGAAGGCCTCTTATATTTGGCATGACTGTAATGTATCAAATTATTTAAATTTTCCCTATGTTTCCCACTAATCAGGGAACCACTTTCATAAAGGCAGAATTATTAGTAGGCATTTGTCTTGCTGGGACAGCAGGATTTCACTGGTGTTAGGAGCTCCAACCTTTATGTCAGCAATGTGCACTGCTGCAGACTTTTTGAGATGTTCAAGACAATGTGTTGAAGTAATAATATTTTCTCCCACGAGAATTTAGGGCTTCCACAGGAAGGTCAGAGGAAGAAAAGGGAACTTTGTGCTGGATCAGTCTGCTCTAATAGAAAGTTAAGGTTATGTCCCTCCTGCTCTTTGTCTCTGTGCTCTAATTACACTGGAAGATCTCTTTAGGAAAGAGAATGCATTTTAGACTTGTTGGAAGCACTGTACAGTGCTTCCAACAAGGGACTCACTCAAGCTGAGGAAATTTGTATTAGAAAAGGTATCTGACAGAGAACCAATCTTTATCTGAGCTGCCTTATCCCATACATACTTTTAGAGATATGAATTTATTTAGCTCTGTGAGTTCATGGCTTTCCAGTCTCATGCTTCCCCATACTCAGATGCCTTCATTCAAGGGTTGGTACATAGCTGCTAGTCCTCAGCTGAATAAATTGTATGGTCTGGGAAGAAGTCACAGACCTAAACTGTGGATTTGGGGCTCATGGATCTCAGAACTGGAAATGATATCAAACCATACCTTGCAATCCACCTATTGACCAGATAACTCTGCAATCTGCAGTATTTCAAGATTTTCAGAATCCCGTGTGGGTCTGCAGAATGCCATCATATGATTATTCCAAACGTGCAGAAACTCTCCACTGCATGTATTTCTCAAAATTTATGAGCACCGACAGTATTTAAAAGCTGAGGGAAATCACTGTTATTAGCCCACTGATGCCCTCATGTGGTCAGAAAGACTGCTTGGTGCAAAGTGAAAAATAGAGAACAGGGGGGTGGTGGGAAGAAGGACTGGCCATTCTTGCTGAAGGTCATACTTCTGTCTCAATTCAAGAACTGCAGCTTTGCCCAGTTCAGTCTTAACGTCAGGAAAAGGCTGGATTTTCATTATGTTATAAAGTACAATGTCACTTTTTAAAAAGGGACAAAACCCCCAAACTATCAGTATAGATTAAAGTAGATTCTGAGCAGTAAATATAACCAAGCTGGAATCACTGAAACTCCTGAATCATTTATTCTTTAGATAAACATCCAACCTAAACAATTAAATTTCATCAGGTGAACTGCATTACCCTGAACTTTAAAGTACAGCTTCAGAAAAAAAAAGAAAAAAAAAGGATGCATTCACTAAAATAAAAAATACTAATTCACTTAAGGGGTGAATACTTCATGTAGAGTTCTACATGATTAGTTGCATGGAATACAAATGGAATAAATGAGACTATTCAAGGAAGGGAATAAGGCAATCCTTACCCAAACAGACTTCCAATTCTTGCTCATTATGAAATACAGTCCCTGAGGGACTGGCTACCTGCAAAGTTATGATGATCTCTTCAGGTAATTCCAATTCAAGAGAACCAATGTCCAAGTATGACAACTGGGGGAAAAAATTGTGCACGTGTGTGTGTGTGTGTGCGCGCGCGCAAATATATACATATACCTGTGTGTGAATACATAGATACCCACACTCAACTACATATGCACACCCCCCACCTAACTTAATGTGATTGGGCTTCTTTTAACTTCAACAGTAAATGTGAGATTTTTGGCATTATGAATACTTCAGGAATGTACTCAACTTTGACTCCAGGTCAGGTTAAGTTACAAAAGCAAAGTGAGGAGAAAATGGGAGAAAACATTACCAGGCTGATCCTTGTTTTTGGAAGGGCTTGGTTTCATACTAAGGTATCAGTGTCTCTCTTACACATTTCCTTTGGTCTGACACACCTACAAAGAAATATGTGATTTTTTTAAGCTGAGTGTTGCCCATCAGTCTTAAGACTAGAGAGCTGGGATGATGTAGGTGTTGTATTATTCAGGTTCTACACAGCACATGCACTTGCTCATGGGTTAATGCACTTTACCTATTTTTAAACAGCTGGTATTAGCAAAGCTCATTCACACAATTCACACGTGCTATATCTTTGCTCTGCTCTGTCCTACACTATGTGATCTTGATATCACATTGGCTGAACCCGAATCATCTAGGAAACCCACCTGAGCTCTTATAGGAGATATAAACTGAGCCAAAGTTTCAGCTTTTTAAGTTTCTGAAGAAAACCACACATTACACAGAACACTTATGGAGAGTGAGGCTTTGTCATCGGCCAAAGAAATATAAGCAATATCCATCCTTGAAGAACCATACTGTAGAACAAGTAGACCTTGACCTTTAAGATCCGGCATGTACAAGGAAATTGTGACCCTGTTTTAGGACAGCAGAAAGATAGGAAAATGGAAAGAAGTATCTTTGTTTTTTTTCTTGCTAACTATTCACTGAGATGCAAATAGATGAACTAATTTCCAATGAAGTACCAGAATGTTTATGAGGAAGGCTTCCTATACTGAAAATGAGAGAGAACAGTCCATCGGAAATCAAAATGGTTACAATTACAGCTACTTAACTCATTAGGCCCTTACATATAGCCACAAACAGAGGGCACTGCTGCAATTTGAAAAACCCATCTCATGCATGTAGGAGATGATAAAACTACTGCAGGTTCCACAAATACATCAAATGACCGACAAAAAAAATCCCCCACCCAAATAAAGCCCTAAAAACATAGTAGTTTACAAGAATTATTATTTTTTTTTAATCAATCAGATCACTTCTTTGGACAATCTTGATACTGAAATGACAGGAGACTATCCTCAGCTTCAGGATGTCACTTTGCATGGTGATATTACCCAGATCAAGACTACACCTGGATTTCAAAAAATGTTGTGAATTCAATTTTGAGTTCAGATATATATCAACATAAACTAGATGACAAAGCTTTTGCAATCTTTGACTAAGTACATTTTTATGCACTCTATGTTTGGGTATGTCCTGAGGCTTCTGAAAACAATGGCATTCTGAGAACACAGCATAAAACATTTTGGACAACAGTCTACAGCAAGAGAACATTAAGTGGAATGAATACAGAACTAAATGTTTTTGCTAATAGTCACAGATAAATGCCTTAACATCTATTGAAATACCTCTAAATGATGCACCTTTTAATTATTTTTATCTAAGCATTGTACTTTATCTAAATGAGACATACCACTAAATAATGCTTACTGACAGACAATATCTGAACTATATCAGAATGTAATCAGTGCTGTTCTATTTAATTTCCATCAATAACCCTCTGATGAAAAAGAGTAACATAAGCTTATCAATGTCTGCCTATTGCCATGAAACTTTTAGGGCAGGATTTTAAAAATAAATTGTCTTTCAAATTCTCCTCAGGTATTTGATAATGAAGTGAGCTTGTCGGAGACAAGGAAAAACAGTGAAAAAGCTCAACAGTTTTTGAAGTAGAGTTAACAGCTTTAGAAAATACAGTGTTTTGTTTAGATTTTGTATTTTAGACACTCCAATTTAGTAATTTCAGAACACTGTAGTATTATTTTGCGTTTAAAACTTCAATAAATGATGAAAAATTCTGACATGCCTGTATAAATGCAGGCTTATGTAAACGCATACCATATTTTGAGAAACTAATTTGGTAGCCTCAAGACTTCAGCAGTTTGAACTCTGCTGAGTATGTCAACAATACAAAACAAATGTTGACTATTTTGAAGATTGCCACAAATTATATCAAGGGAACCTAATTACAGATTGTAAGTGGAACAGCTGTTTGTTTTCCTCTGTTTCATTGCTTATGTACATCCAGCCTCCTTCTCAGAGCTAACGTGTTTGTGAAAGCAAAAATGCAGCCCTAGAAGATAGTACTAATAGTTCCAGCTGAAGCCAGGTTGAAGACTTGATTCCAATTCTTTGAAACTGTATTTACATTGAAAGCACTCTAATTCTTTTTTCTCTAAAAGGTTAGGAAGATTCAAAGAGTTTGCGTGTGTTTCTGCAGATCAGTGGTTCCCAACCACCTAGACACGTCTCGGATTGGTCTAAGAACATCACCACGAAGGGATAATAAGCTTTGCTAAGTCTGTGGCGGCTTTGTGGGATGCAACAATGGCAGTTTTTAAGGAAGGGGAAATTGGAGGTGGGTGGGTGATATGTGGAACCCTGACAATTCTCTTAAAGTGAGTTTCTGCTACAAGATGATTGGGAATGATGGGTTAAGTAAAAGAATTAGAGAAACCTCATCAGACTCCAAGTTACTTAACACGAGCATGCGCACGAAACATTACACAAAAGGAGGTGATTTTCATACACTTGAATGAACAGATCAACACATGGCTGCAAAATGTATCCAATTTGGCAAAAACAGGTATCAGGAAATATTTAGCTGCAGCATTCTTAGCAAAGTAATTGTCCCTAGATCAAGAGACAAGTTCTTGATATGCTCAATTACACAGGGAAGCTACATGAATATGTTTTTAAGCTAATAGGTTCCTTTCATTTCCAGAAATGAATACCTTAATAAAGTACTGCTTTTACGTCTAGACCTATTGAAAAATTAAGTAGGAAAGGTGAAGGCCTTCATATCCAATTAGCAAAATACAGAGTTTACACAGCAACTACGTATCTATTATCTTATTGGAGATTACAAAAAATAAAAGACCTAATTTATTTTTTATTGCTCTGCAATGCTTTTGTAAACAAGGCTTTGGCTTCTTAGGTCTCATCTTTCCATTTAAAGCAGAGCAAAAAAGTAAAGTAGGGAAACAGAAGTTAGTGATAATCATGTAAGTCAGAAGATCACATAGGAGGAGGCTTTGTTCCAGCCCTTCAGCACAAATCAAACAGCATGTTATTTTGGTTCTGACAAACCACTCGTTTGACACAGGAAAAAAGAAAGATATTCTAAGGAGACTTTATCCTGGAATGTGCCTAGTAGTGAGGCAGGCTGTCAGTGGAGAGAAGTTCTACAGCAGATCTTGAAAACTGCTTTGTGACTGTGGGAAAAATTCTTAGCCTTCTTTAAAATGGCTACTTGAGATTACTAGTTAAATGACTTAAATTTTCTTATGCCATGTACTTTCCCAGCCAGTATTGTCTAATAATTTGTTGGCTACTACTGACAATATAGTAATATGAAATAATTGAATATGAATAATATGAAAAATGAATAAAATTACAAGTTATTTAAAAAAAAAGGAAAAAGGAAAAAACCCAAACCTATTTAAAATAGCCAAACTCTCTGGGCTGCTGTAAACCAACTGTATCTGACCATAAGATGGTGCTAGTGCTCCTGCACTGACAATGAACATGGCACTGGCAAAGCCACAAGTGTCAAGCACAAAGGTGCTACTGGGTAAGAGTTTCCTTCTCTCATGACTTTTATGAATGGCATTTGCCGAGGTCCAGTAACAAGAACACATCAGTTCTTGCCCAAGTCTCTGTAACCGCAGAATATCTTGTAGAAAGGGAGCTAAGAGTGGGAAAAGAAAGTAAAAGGCGTTTTGGCCTAACACATCTCATTCACAAAAAACCCCAACCAAAACCAGAGAGAGATCTAATTCCGTTTTCCCATTCTAACTAAAGATGCAATTGAACAGTCCTGAATGTTCCTTCTGTGTTGCAATGGTGATCTCACATATTAGTCAGTACACTAACACTCGTATATACATACATACATATGTGCACACACACCATACATGTAAATGCTGTGTATTGTCTGCATCTACCTAAACATTCCACATGAGAACATGGCTCTATGGAGATCCTTGAAACTCTGCTCAGCTGGGAAAATCATCAAGATTAGCAAAGGCTCTACTGTGAACTCAAGGCATCTTTCACCTAGGTTTCAAGTTTCTCTTTCAAAGTAAAACCCCAATTTTTTTTTCCAAGAATTTGAACTCTGGAAAAGTATATCCTTTTCTTAAAAATTAATTTCATTATTCTGCATTCTGAAAGTTACAGTTAAAAATCAGCAGGAGATAAAAAATTCATTTGCATTTAATTGCACTGAATTTGGCAAAAATACAAACAGTGTAAGACAAAGAGTCGTGCAGCAACCATAATAACAGGGGTTACAAAATGTTTTTAAATTAAGCTACTGTGCCTCTTTTTTTCAGGGAAGAAGTCTAATTATTAAAGTTTTGTCACAGGGGCACTTCTACTTCACAGCTCTCCCCATCAACTCCTTTCCCAGCTGAAAACTCATCCATAGCTGATTTTGTTACATGTTTTTCAGTTCAGCTTTGTGAAGTCCTACCTGCACAGCACGACCATCTTCTTGGCCAATCATGTTCCTCCAATCCTGCAGTGACCGCTGGAGGCTCTCCAGCCCAGTCTCCCAGAGCCTCACACCTCCTCCCATGTCCACAGTAACCAAACCTACTTTGCCCAGCGGTGCCAGCAGGGCATCAGCATCTGAGATCTTAGAGAGCCAAGATGTATATGGAGAGAGAGACTGTGACCTGAAAAACAAGAATTCATGTGATTTTTCTTGCAGCTGCAATTAAAAGGGGGATGATTATTTCTGCAGTTAAGGCGACAATAAAATAAAATTACATCCCCATTTCATGACAGACTACAACTAAGCCCTGCAGACCCACTATTTTATCTGAAACTTTCCAGCTACTGAAACTGGACATAACCAAAAGATATCTGACTGTATAAGAAGCAGTATAAAAGACCAGGCTGAAAGGCAATATGTTGCCGAAACCATTGCTGTAGTTTAAATATGCTGCTGTATCTAATCTATCTAAAAATAGTCCATCTTTAGAAAAAACCTATTAGGAATATAAAAAATGTAAAAAGATGCTACAGAAAAATATAAACCTAAAAAAGACATAGAGACAACATGATCCAAGCACTGAGGAAAATATATTTCCATCAATTAGAGTAACGCCTTTCTCTAGTGCTTTAACAAAATATTAAGATTTAAATACTCATTTAACAATGGCACAGCTTTATGTACAGAAAATCATAGCACTTTTTTAAACAGACAACTTGCTGACAAAAATTTACTGCTGAAAGACAGGGTCTTAAAGGTACATAATATGAAGGGAAATTTAGATAATGTAGGGAAGAATCTATGCATTTTTCAGAATTGTTAATTATATGCATAAATGACTTGGCAACCTGCACTAATGGCAAAATTAATAATTTTCAAAAATGTAAGAAGCAGCAACACATATGCTTCTACCTATGACTGAAACCACCATGTACTAACTCAACTGAAAAAGAGTTATCTTAGCATTTGACTGGGCTAACTTAGCCAGAAGGAAGAAGGACTGTTAGATTTTAACAGAGAACTACTCATATATATATGACAAAAACTCACTTATCAGTTCTTAATGGAGTACACTTTTAAATCTGGACTTCTGCTCAGATCTGCCATTCACGGCTTAAATCCTAATGCTAGTTTAAGGGTCATAATGTTAAAATATGGCTTTGTAATTGCTGTTATTCCCTATAGAATCCTAGTGAAAAAAAAAGTGATTCCTTACTATTTTTATGGTAATGCCTTTCATTTTTGAATGACTGTGTAAGATGTAAGCCAATGGACCAATTATAAAATGGTGACCAGTGCAAAAATAATTCTCTATTAATTAAAATGTTCCCCAGATTATTAATGAACCAGAATTAATTTAAATGAGAATAAATACTGTCAAAATCAACATCGAACGGATAGAATAAAAAAAAAGTATAAAATTCTTCATGTGTGAGTTTCATACATGTACTATTTAAATATGCAACGTTGAGACACTGCAATTTAAAACAAAAATGTTCATTATTATTGCAGTAGAAAGCGACAACTTGGGACCAAAATATATCTTTATACGACAAAACATTTGCAAATACTCTCTTACAGTTGTGACAGAGAGACAGATGTTACAACCAAAGAGAAGCCATAGAATCTGGCTATTTTAATTTATCACACAAGGTACTTCTGTATCATGCAAGATACTTGGGAATGTATAATTTCCAAAGGGGGAACCACAGAGAAGCTCAAGCCATTTTCAAAGTGAACTTTATATTGGACCAGCATTTGATTCTTGGTTTCCTAACACCTAGCAATGGATCATTTTGCCTGACTTTCTCAGATCCTAAAGACAGTGAAAAAGGAAAAGAAAAGAAAGGCAGCAAACCATAATGAAACAGCTTGAGAATGAAGTGGATGGAAGAGGGGGAAGGAACAAAGGGAATGAAAATCAGAAGATAAAGCTACCTTTCATATTTACTAATTAATTGCTACATTTTCATTGGCCCTACCTAGTAAAAACAGAGAAATAAAGTTGACAAAAATATACTGCAATGTTTGCAGAATTTTACACTAGGTATGAATTAGTCTTACTTCCCACATCAAGAGAAATATTTGCTTATCCTGAAGTAATAATAGACATCAAATTCTCTTTGCTCTTCCTCTAAGATGACAGTGCTCTAATCAATAAAGTCAGTTACCTAGGAATTGCAATGTATTTGATTTTCTTTGAGTTAAGATCTGTTACTTCCAAGTATCCAGCAGCTGGTGGAGGAGTGACATCTGAAAATAAACAAACATGTCATTTTCCTGCTGCATGATTAACTGGTTATTGCATTTGCATTTAGCAGATTAAATTCAAACATTTTATTATACAGCACCTGTCAGAAAATGATAAGCTTTCGTATGCAATACAGGAATATAACTTGCAAATAAGGAATTGTTTTATTATTACGATAGTGAGTAATCAGACAGTCACAGTTACAAAAGAACAATGTATTTGTATGGCAAATGTCAAAATTACACACAAATACAGCTCTGCTCACAAAAGCACTATTCAAGCATTACTGCAATCCCTAGCTCGCTGCTTTTATCTGTCACTGAAGATAATGTCAGTTGTGTATCTGACTTTAAAAGCATATTGAGGAACATTTCAAAACATTGTGTTTATGACTTCCACTTGAAAACTTCTCAATAACACTAACCTAAACACTGTTCCCTTGAATTGAACCTCTCTTTCTGGAGGTAAATTCTCAGTACGCAAAGATTATATAACTTTATATTAAACTGCCCTAGACTATCAAGCATTAAATATTCTGTTTATGGACAGTTTTAATGAATACAGCTAATATACGGTCCTTCCCTCAGAAATAAATTTGTGTTTGTGTGCCTACACTGGCTTTTGCCAGCTTGTGAGTACACTGTGCCTGGGCTCAGAAGTGGCTTCCAGTTAGGAGCTGACTTTCATGTGCCTGGAGCAAATTGAGGCAGTTTTTCAGAAAAGAAACCAGAAGACTGAACCACACTGCCCAGTATGGCTACAAAATGTCATTGGCACAAGATGAAAGCAAGTCTAGATTTTCTTCTGAAACAACGCATCTTTCACCTCCTTGAAATGCTGGAGTCTGACCTTACCTGCGGGAAGTGTTGATGCTTGCATAGAGCACACACAGAAAAGACCAGAAAGATCAGCAGCATAAGGAGATCTAATATTCAAATGAGCACATAGAATAACCCACAGCAGCACTCTATGCATACCTAATGTATCCAAATATCTATAGTATTCATGCCTACTGTAGCACATCTATTGACTTTACTCATCTTCAGAAAAATGAGAATATCAAACACATCAGAAACAGGGGAAAAACGTCTGGAAAAATGCAGGTTTGTGGGCCAAAGACCACTTTTTGTTTTCCCTATATTTTGTTACTGTTTCAAAATGTGCTCTCTTTTGTTAGTAATGAAGAATAAGATACACTCTAAAAATTCTGATGAAGATCTAGAACAAGGGCAGATACTGAACTAGAAAGGGTAGAACTGTGGGATAAGAATTAAAAATTAAGTTAATAAATTAGAGAAAGAACACAAAATGAACAAATTAAAGACAATAAAAAGACAAAGGACTGCAGAGTAGGGAGTGCACGAAAAGACAATCAAATGTTTAAATGCTACACAAGAACAGCTGGCTAGGCCCCAGAACTGCAACCAAGAATCTTGACAACGAAACATGAATATCAGACATGTGCAGTTTGTTCTTATTTTGCCAAAGCCTGATGGAGAAGAACAGCTATGCACAGCTCTAGACATCAAACTTTAAGGAAAGCAGACACAATGTTCAGTTCTGGGTTCCTCAGTGCAAGGGAGATATGGAGCTCTTGGAGCAGGTCCAGTGGAGGGCTATGAAGATGATGAGGAGATTGGAACAACTCTCTTATGAGGAAAGGCTGAGGGACCATGGCCCGCTCAGCCTCAAGAAAAGACAACTGAGAAGGGACCTCATCAGTGTCTGTGAGTATCTGAAGAGAGGGTGTTAAAGGATGGACCAGGCTCTGCTCCGGGGTGCCAAGCAATAGGACAAGAGGCAACAGAGAGAAATTGATGTTGTTCCACCCGAACATGAGAAAAAACTTCTTCACTGTGATGGTGACCGAGCACCGGAACTGGATGCCCAGAGAGGTTGCGGAGTTTCCTTCCCTGGAGAAGAACTGTTTGGACACAATCCTGAGTAACATACTCTAGAGGACCCTGCTGAGCAGGGAGATTGGATCAGATGACTTCAAGTGGTTCCTTCCAGCCTTACCCATTCTGTGATTCTGTGACATGAAACAGTCCTGAGGATGACAAAGAGTCAGAACACATGGGTTATGAAGACAAATGCAAGGATTTTTTTTTTTATCTAAACAGATCTTTTTTTAAAAAAAAACACATCCAGTCCTATTGAGAAGTTCCTTATAAAGAGAGCAATATTATCCTGAGTGAAGGTGACATGAAGTATTCCGTTTTGTTTAGCGAAAGAAAAGATGGATACCATGAAAAGCTTTTCTTACACAAGGAGAGTGAAGCAATGCAATTGGCCAATCATCTGACAAACATCAGTCAAGAAGAGACTACACGTGTCACCCTGTCCCTACATAAATAGGTGGACCAGATAATGTGTCAAGGCTGTTCTGGTAACATTGTGTTACTACACGTTCCAGTTACTGTCATACTCACAGAGATACACACTCAGTAATAGGCTGTTATTTTATGTTCATCTATAGAAAGTGCTGAGAATCCAAGTAAATATTTGCTCTCAAGTAGCCCCTCGTCTCTAAAGTCTTGTTGTTAGAATAAACATTAATTCTTCTTTGCTGGATTTTGACATGATCTCTTGTCTGAGTTTATATTTTGTGTTCATACATCTATTTGGCAGTCTTTGGGGAAATTATTACTTGTTATAATCTCTTTTCAAATATAACTATAATTTGGTTGGAATAAAACATATAGGCAATTATTTCTTTGCTTATTGTTCCTGGAATAGCTTCAGTAATGCATACTGGAGTATGTTAGAGTTTGGCTGAGTACTCTGAATTATTAATAGAAATGGAAGGCTGTATGCCAGAACTGACCAGTTGTCCAAGAAGATGAGAAAGAAAGTCTGATAGATATGGGAACAAAATCAAAAATATAAAACAACTTCTCAAAGGCAACATAAGACAATAGTGCAAGAATTTCAAGGCACTGACACCTACTCAATTTCATGCAGCAGGATGCCTTTGCTTCACTTCACCATTTCCCAGGGAAGGATACAACTTTCATAGGTAAGTAACTACAGGTTTCCAATGCAGAAACAACAAAACACAGTTAAGAATAAGCAACACTGAATTTCAAGAGACCAAAACTGTTAAGCAGCAACTGGTAGCAGTTAAATGTGTATCCAATTAAATATTCTATCAATTAGTGAGACTGAGAGGCAAATTCCAGAAGAAAAAATAGCCCAGCAGAGCAAGTTACAAGAACAGAATCTCAAATGGGCATCATAAGGTCTACTACCTTATTATCTCATCTTCCAAGTGAGCACACAGACACATGCTTCTCTTTTCTATCTTCCCTTTTTCACTTGGAAATATTTTTGATTTGTGCCATAACAATGGCAATACCAGGTCCCTCTAATACAGTAGCCTGTCTCCAAGAGTAGTTAGATGCTTGAAATGTGTAAGAACAGGTAAGTGCACATGGTATTTTCCTCAAGTTAACAACCAGTTCCAACCTAGGGGCTTCTTAAACTGTACGTGGAACCTATGTTTTTATATCTAGGTATTTAGTTAACTTTCCAGGAGTTTGTCCAGTTTTCTTTTGGATCCACATTTCAGCATTCACAACATCCTTTGGGAAGCAGTTTCACAGGTTAGTACTCTATGAAGAACTATGTCTTGCTCGTTTTGATGAAGTTCCTAATAGCTTCATTAGCTGCTCCCTAACTCTGGTACTGAGTGCAAAATTGTTTTCTCCGTATCTCCATGGCATACACGGTTTTGTAGAACTTTACCATATGTCCCTCTCCTAATCTTGTCTTCACATGTTGGAGGGTTGGCCAATGCAATCTTGCTCATCCCTGTTGTCTATTTCTGAACTTATCCCCGTTCAGCCTTCTCCCATCTTGAGATGAAGGACCAAAACCGAGCAATTTAAAGGACACGTGGATTTGCACAACAGCACAAAGAGGTTCTCTGCTTTTTTCTGTTTCTTCTCTAGTAATTCTTAACATTTGATTTGCTTTTTTCAACTGCTACTGAGCTTTGCACTGCTATCTTAATGAAATCATCTATCGTGACAGCAAAACAATGCTTGTAAGTGTTCTCATCATCCCCATCTTTTTTGATGTAGAACTAGGTTTTTGTCTTCCTCCACATATTTATCTATACTGAATTTCACCTGTTACTTCTATTGCATTCAGAATTGTAGTCCTTCTCATAATTCTTCATGGTATAACCATAATTCTTACCATGATTAATAACCACTATCATCAGCACTGTTACCTCAGTGTTAATTAATTTTTCAATTTTTTTCATGACATGCTGAGTAGCACAGGCCGCTGTAGGATTTCCCTCATAGCTCCTCCTCCACTAGAAAATCCAGCCATTCACTGATAAATGGAAATGTCATGAAAAAGTCCTGTAAAAAGCTATAGAACAGAATACCTAGAGTCTTGCTCAGGTCCCATTTAATTGAATCGGTAAGGTTATATTAAACATGATTCAGTTAAAATCAGACTTTGTAATTCATAAATTAAAACCTCATTCAGAAAATAAAAATCAATGATAATGATCTTTAAGGCATGAAATCTTTCAACTTAAATGGCCATAAAGCACAGTAAAGACCCTCATACAATTTTCTATACATTTAAATCTATTAATCCCTATTCCTGAATATATTTAACCCAGCTGAGATAAACAATTAAACTGCTTGGTCAGACAGAAGCCAATTCTCAGACTGATACTAGGCTCAGGTTACTGGTATCCTGGATTAATGAAGAATGTCCCCTGCGTTTTAGTTATAATAACCTAGCAATACAAGGTGTTACATACCACAGCAACTTAAAAGGCTTTTAGAAATAGCAGTTAAGATCTCAATTTAGGTATCATTTGGAAGCACTGAGGGAAGATACCTCCTTCACTCCCAAATTAGTAAACTGGTTTTAACAAAAGTTCAGAAGATTTACATTCTAAAACAGCTACTTCAGATTCAGATCCTTTTTTTTTTCTGTGAAGGCCTGAAAAAAAGTGACACAGTCTGACCCTTCAGTAGTTTATAAAGTAAGAGAAGATTACAGCCTGAAGTTGTAAAATTAGTTCCAAGATTCTAACTCCAACTAATTTTATTAAGTTTAATCTTTTTAAGAGGTAATCTTTCCTTCAGTTACAAAAGGAGGTAATGGAAGTTTTCTACCCTGTTGATATCCTTGACTTGGCTTCCTTAGTCAAGTAAATGTATTATTCTCTTGGTAATAAATAAAAGGGTTTCTCTACACAGGGAAGTTGATCTAAATGAGGACAGGCAGATTAGATCATTCATTCTGTTTGAGTTAATTTGGAATAAAATGTTTATTCTGGGACAGACAGTTCACACACAGACTAAATCAGGAATAGCTTCTTGTGCTAATGAAATCAAGCCATTCTACCATATACAAGTAGTGTGGGCATTTTTTCTTTTGATAGTAAACTTTGGAGATTCCTAGAGGTAATTAATGCAAAACTCACAAATGCTGTTATTTAGCACTAACTGGTATATTTTTAGTTATTGGCTGAAGAAGCTAAAGTTATAATGATAACAGAAAGCTTGGCATGGCAGCACAAAAACGTCTGAAGATCTGTAGCCTACACCTGCTTTATTAGTGTCAGAACGGAGGATGTTTTTGCTGCATGTGAATGTTGTTCATGCAACATTGTCTTGGACAGGAGAAGAACTAAAAAAGTCTGGGTCTCTTCAGTTTGGAGAGAAGGCAGGAGTGACTAAGGTTTGCCAAGTCATGAAGGTGATGGTTAAGGTGAATGCAGAACTGTTACTCATCTAAGCCTGCAATGCTAGAATAAGGGGCACCTGATAAACCTGGTAAGAGATGAGCTGATCACAAAAAAGTCATGAACTTGTGAGTTTGCTGTGGAGATACACAGGTTCAGAGAGGGACCACATAAACTTGTGGACAACAGGTCCATAAAAGGAGATTTAAAGCCTGAGGCAGGGATGTCCTCTGCAATATCCCCAGCAAAACAAGTGCAAATATTGAGACAGTATGAAGAGCAAAACAAAGAAGTGGACAGGGTCACATGCATTCCCAAAATAACCTCTCCTATTGCCCCTGCTGGGGATAGAATTCTGAGTTAGTCAGACAACAGGTTTATCACTGCATCTCTGTGTGACTCTGAGCAGAAGCTGGAAATACTGGTGAAGGCCAATTGCTGAACTGGAATAATCATATTCCATTAGTGGGTTTCCTGTGCAGACAGAGAGAAATCCCATCCACTGAGATATTCACAGTGTAGACACCCTGTTAATTTCTCAGAAGTATAATTCAGCATGCTAATAAGATCCAAATTAATTTTAAAACGAAGTGCAGCTACACTCATTCCTTCTCAAATACTTGCTCTGTGACTACTTAAGAACATTCTGGAAAAATAAATGAGTGATAGCAGATTACAAAACAAAAACCAAGTGTGTTGCAGCACAAGTATATGAACCTCTTACCTTTTGGGTAGATGTCTTTCAAAGGTACATCTCCAGGTGCTAAAATTCTGACTATTTGATTAGAAGCCAATAAAGTTAGACAATTGGTTTGTTTTGCAGCTCCTGTTTTCCTCTGGGCTCCATAATAAAATGGATCAGAAGGAGAAGCACGTTTGTGACTCAGAGAGGAGTTTCTTTTCCAGCTATACACTTCACTGGGAGACTGCAAAAGAGAAGGTGTCTAATGAAGAAAACATTACTATTGTTAAGTCCAAGAACAAACATTTCTTGATATGTTCCACTTCTTATTTAATTTCAGATCAAATGTGGCTATTATGGTTATTTCTTATGCTACCACATGACAAGGAATGACCTGGATTATTTTGTCATCAAAAACTCCTATGGGGTAAAAACCAACAAACCATCTACATGAGTTTTAGGCATGAAGATGCTCTGAAAATCTGAAGTTGAATTGACTTTCGTTTTTTTTTTTTAAATTGAACCAGGAACAGAAAGCATTGAAATAACCTAATTTGGAATCAAACTATGTAAAAAACCGTTAGGTTTCCACTAATATAGATAAATGCAAACAGATATTTCAGTAATAAATTCAAAGCTAAGCAGTAAGGCTGGGACTTAGTTCCAGGTTCAGAGATTTAAGTGTAGGTCTCCACATGAAAGCCAGTGGCTCCATCTTCCAGTATAGTCAAAAGAGCCTGGAGGAAAAATCATCTTGAAGGTCTCAGTGTTTGGTAAACTGAGCACTGCTATTACAAATAAGAGCTCAGATACCTTGTTCATACTAAACACCTGCACCACCAGCACTAAACACTGAATCTGAAGTTTTGCCCCACCACTCTTACATTCACCCTTAGCATTCCCTCTTTGAAATTCACACGGACTTCTAAAACTATGTATGAGGAAAGATGGTGCCTTTAGTCTAAATCAGGAAGAGCCAAAAATGCTTCATCACCCACACTGGTGTGTTTGTATCGAAGTGTGCAGCATCTTTAGTACTCCCTCCTCTAGACCACCTCTCTTGTCCAGCAATAAATTCACATCTATTGTAAGTAATATGAAAAGCTAGAATAACAATAAGGTAATGTAAAACGAAACCAAGGAAAACTCAAAAGCTAATTGCAAAGACTGTCTTATTCACAAAAACATATTTTTGAATCATTTTGGATTTCAAAGAATTTTCTTCTGTCATTTGGCTTTCCCAAAATTCATGTCTGTTAACACTTACATTTTCTCATTTGCCCCAATTTATTAAACAAACATGACATGCAATTATTTATTCCATAATCACTACTCTTTTTATGTACAATTAGGGGGCAAATATAAAAGAAGTCCAAAGAATTAAACATTCTGCTAGTGTTTTCCCTGTGTTTGCCTTCACTCCTTGCAACAGCCCTAGTTGTTACACTGCTAAGTTTCACTTTCTTTTCTGGTCCTTTTCTAACTGTGTCACGGCAGCAAGCACACTTGCATGCAGTATTTACACTCAGCTACATTTTTCAGTAGTGATGGGGCTTTATAGTTTTGCTATCATTTTCTGTATCTTTTTTTTCTTTTTCCTAAATCTAGTCTTGCTACCTGCTGCATGCTGGGCAAAAAGTTCACACTGAACAAAATTATACTGATATCCTTTTTCTCAGTGGTTATGCTTCATTAAAAAATGGTAAAAACACATGATTTAGAAAATTACTCTAGCCAGCACTGTTCAGAGCTTATCAAAAATGAATTTTGTCCGTGCTAGACATTGTGTTGTGCCATTTATTATTACTTTAAAAACCACGAACACCCCTCTAGATTAGACTACCCTAACAAATGCTGTACACTACATTAATTTGTCCCTTACTGTCATTCCCTTCTTTTTCCAAATCATTTGGTAAACAGGTACTTAACAGGTTACAGAATAAATGAGACCATATTATTTCATTGTATGATAATGCTGAGTATTTACCAAGAGGTCTGGGAAACCAATAACAATAGTAGCATAATTATGTTCATCTGAGAAGATCCTGTTGGGGGAGCTGATCTTTTGTCCCACAGCTGCACTGAGGTTTTCTGAAGATAGCTGGTCAGTTGAAACTGCATGAGGCACACACAGTTCTGACACTAAACAGGGAAATTAAACAAAATTAAAGTCATTAAATCCAGATGTGCAATAGGAAACAATATTGACTGTAAGAGCGCTGAGCACTGAACATTGCTATTACTTTGAGCACAAAATTACTAAAAAGCAGATCTGATTATACTATACTATAACACAGAGGAGAAGGAAGTAATCTTATTTTTGTAAAATTAAGTACTTAAAATCAGGAAATACTAGCTTTGTAGTTGCTTATACCACTTAATTTTGCCATCTACTGTACAAATGAGGCAGGAAGCCTATGGAATAGAACAGCATGTGATCTCATTGAAAATTGTTATAATGCATATGCACCAAAAGGCAAAACATAGGTTTGCACAGGTAAGTGTCAATGTGACATTTCTCAGTGACTCTCTTGCTGTCTTTGCAATTTAAATAATGTTGTTTGTAATGCATTTCTGTTATAAATGCTGCTCTGGTTTTCTTTGTCTTTAAGCTAAGGAAAACTAAATTTTATTCTGTGCCTTTGCCTTGCCTCAAATTACCAACTGTAAGAACCCTTTGCCTTGCCTCTAATCACCAACTCAGTCAGAACCTGCTGTCTTCAGTTCTGCACTGTTTCCACTACGATGAGCAGACTATCTTGTTTACGTGTCAGTGGGAGAAAATCTTTCCTCCCTCAAAGGATAAATGGTCTGGGTCAGCAGTAAAGCCACACTGGTCTGCCTTTCTTTCAGTTTTCCTGCCACAGCTTCTGCCTCAAAGACCAAGAACAGGCTGAAGATGTTACAGTTGGGGTTTGCTGGATGATTTGGAAAAAGGTGGACAGGGGATATGGTAACATTTTAGATTGGAAGAGAAGAAACGAGATAACAAAGGAGAAAAATAGCACAGAAAGCATGCAGCAATAAACTGCCCACAAATACACCGAGACTGGAAATTATATTAACATTTCTATCCATCTGAGGAATGATACTCCAGAATGGTTTCTAAATAAGGTAATAAGAGGAAGGAAACTACTGTGCTCTGATAGCACTTGATAAGTTGGTAGAGTAAACTGTACAAGAGTTAAAAAGGATTCTAGATATTCAGACTGTGTTTAGTTTTTGGTATCCACCTGGTTGCTGTTTATGTAAAATAAGCCCAATTATTTGTCAATAACATTTGTTTGCACCATGTTTACACTGTGTTAATCTCATTTTTCTTACTTATGCTAGCCACAAGAACCAGAACAAAACTTGTTCCTCCTTTAAGAGATACTAAAGTGGTTTCTCTGTTTGTTTCCTCTGTCTCTCTGATACATAATGGCCAAAATCTATGAACTGTTAGGCGGGATGCACATGTACTTCCAGTCTTATTAAACCAAGTAAACTAAAGATTTTGTGCACCGTGATCAAACGCTCCAGATTGAAAATGCTATCAGATTTGAACATAGACAGATCTTACCAGGCAGAATGATGACCATTGGAGATTTCTGCCTTACTCTGTAACTAAGACATGCGTCAATGCCTAGACCATTTGGGAATTTTACTCATCAAATTCCCCCAATCTTTTAACACAGGTGTGATAGCCTCGATGGCCTCCTGCACACTATCAACAGAAACTGTGACTTCTGTTCTGTTTTAACAGTAGGTGGTTTGTATTTTTCTAAGGGTTGGGAAATGTTTTCTAGCTCATCTGAGTGTGAGTAGCAGATCTGCAACAGTCTACAGCCTGGATACATTAATATATTTGTTCCCTTCTATTCCTGTTCTAATTCCTGCCTAGTCATCTTTCCTCCTTTTCCATTCTACATGCTTGTCTGTTTGCTGAAAGTCCATTACTGAGGGTCTTGAATGCTACAATGAAACAAAAATGCTTTATTCAAACAACTTGAAGTTTGATCATGGAATGTGCCATGCTTTGACAAAGGCTTTTATTATTAACTAAACATGATAAGGGGGGCAAAAACAGAATCAGAGAGATGGTTACTCAGACCTCTAAAGAGCCTTGTTTGCGCAGCTGCAAACAGAAATGATAAAAAGAAAAAAGAAAAAAGGTACTAGCCAGCTTGCATTCAATACCTGTTGTTAAACCAAATCCCAGGTCAGCTGGCTCTTCACTCAATGCATGCAGCTGGCAAACCTCACTGTCTTGAGCTTCCATATGGGCACGCTTGGTTAAAAGAAATTTCCTGTAAAGGATACACATTTATAATAATTCCCGATAAAACTTGTAACTCTAAACAATGACTTTTATCTTCTGAAACAGTGAAAACATTCTACACTTACATAAACAAGGTTATCAACACCTTTTGCTAAAACTAAATTATAATTTCCCAAACATCTGTGAGATAGGAAAGGGTAGGCCAGCAAGTGGCAGATTTGTCTTCTGGTAACTATTTACACACTTTCATTTGCTGTGCATTCATGAAAATGTGACAGCAGAATAACATTTCTTTCACATGACTGTGAAAGTAAAGGAAGCAGGCTCTAACTCTGGATAATGTGTCTGTATTTCCAGAGATAGGTCCACCAACATTCTCATTTCTAAAGTTCAATACCACCTCAGTAAAATTAATATTAACATGCACACGATCAAAGCTAGCCTAGACTTCCAGAGGCTGGCATATCCTCTTCATTTCCTACTCTAAAA
The DNA here is from genome assembly GCA_013397865.1 of Struthidea cinerea. Classification (NCBI taxonomy): domain Eukaryota; kingdom Metazoa; phylum Chordata; class Aves; order Passeriformes; family Corcoracidae; genus Struthidea; species Struthidea cinerea. Next base: position 1,628,357 of record VZTI01003755.1, on the reverse strand, counting down.
GCCTACCTGCAAATTCACCGCAGCAAATTTGCATCTTAAACACCCACTTTTTAAGTCCAGCCAGTCTCACAAACAGAAAAAACCAAGTTTGAGACCAGGAGTGAAATTCCTGAACGCAAATGAGACACAAACAAGAAATAATGCTGTCAAGAAAACTAGGGTGAACTAACTTATTTGTTTCGTTTTCCACCAAGAGCCACCGGTCTTCAGCCACCAGGAAAACAGATTTCAGACTGATAGGAAGTGAGATGGTGTGAGTTTGACCCTCCAATACATCCAGTACAATAAGGTGGTTTCTATAAAATTGTAAGGCAAGAAAAGAATAATCAGATAGGGACATACACACGGAGATCCGATATAAATCAATTTAATACAAGGATATAATTTACTCTCACCCTGTTTCTTTGTAGAACACCAGCCAGTTTTTGTGTGAAAACTCTCGGCACATTTTGTAGCTGCTCTGTATAAAAATACATCATAGGGCAATTAGTGTTTGTTAGATTTGTCCCAGTGAGTTTCCCTGACTCCTCTGAAAGTGTACTAGTTTTTTTCCTTTATTTAGAAGAATCCACAGCTTTAATTACCTCTCAAAATGCTATCTAGCTTGCCTTGTTCCTACTCATAAATTGCATCATAACTGAGTTCATTATTTTGGACATAGTTAATTGTAACAAAATGTTCCATCATTTCCAGCTCTAGCGCTAAAAAGGGATATTTTAAAGATACATATCTTCAGACAACTCATTTGTATTTTTCTATTAATATTCTATAACAATGCTATTTTATGTATAAGACATTTAAACACACATAAGAGTAAACAATTAAATGCTTGGGCTGTAAAACCAGGAAAAACTTAATGATCCTGGGGCAGTTTTTCCAATACTGACATATGCTTTTAAAAAAACTTAGTATAATAGCAGCAGGTGCTATTCCTCACCATCTCTTCTTTGTTGCTCCACCAAGATGTTCTCTTAGGAGAGTCTTGAGCATCTGTTGAGAGCAAAAGTCGGCGAAGAGCACCATTGCTTGTATCCAGCAACAACACAACATTGCTCTGTAAATGAAAAGCAGATCCATATACATCTCAAGCCCATTTAAGAGAATACAACAAAACTATCTGAAGCACGTTCACAACTCGAGCCACTTAGGACATTTTGAAAAGATCATCTAGATTTTGTCACAAAATGTAAGCTGGATTTTCTTGGTTCATTCCAAAGTTCATAGAGAAATCGAACCGAAGAGGTTAAGTACGTGCAAGGGCTGGAATGATATTACAGTTTTTCCATCGCATTTTGTCTACATATCTCACATCCAATTCTGCTTAACTTCTAGGAACAGAACTAGTAGCGTTTACACGTCCAAGATGCAGCTACAGGTAAGAGATATACCAATTAGTACTGTCAAGTCACTAAAGTATTTCACTTCAGTTTTTATGTTTTCTTACCATTTTTCTATTGTACCCATTGCTTAATTCCCACTGAAGGTGAAAAACTGGTGCAAGAAGAAATGGCTCAGTACTTTCTCTCCAAGTTCATACTTCTGATACTGTGGAGCCTATTAAATATTTCAGGGTGTGACAATCCTTCTGTGACCTGCACACTCTTGACAGCTTATCGTGTCAGAGGTATGACAGCTGCTGGAGGACAGCAGGCTGTTTCAAGAGGATGGAGACCAGAAGCAGATGCAAATCTCCATGTATCACATGAAAACATGGTGTGCTAAATTTTGAACTTCTTCGGATTTCTCATTTGTTCCTCAATGCCTAAGGGTCAACACATGCAGTCAAATGATGGGGGCTTTCTAAGCATTTCTTTTTGCAAAGTACTACAGCTGCCCCTAATGTTTTTAACTAAGAATTCAAGACAACCATCATTCAGGGCCAACCCTAACTGCATCAAATGAAATTTAAAAGGTACAAAGGAATAATTTAATTAAGCCTTGGGTTCAATTTTTTGTTTGCCATTCAAGGAAACATTCAGTTCTGCAAGGACATTAGGTTCTGCAAGGATGTACTAAAAGTAAACTGCCTACGTACAACATGTGCAATAACGCACAATAGACGTTAAGGAAGTAAAACATAAATTCCCACGAATTCCCCTAAATAAAACAAATACAAACAATCTGAGTCACAGTAGTTTTGTTCTTTTTGGGTACTCTTCATGCTTTCACTAGAAATACTTGTGAGAATTAACTTTAATAATGACAGTAATTTGAAGCTAAATATGGTAAAGTATTTAAAATATTATCATGTTATTTGGAGCATTCGGGAATTTCAGTTCAAGTTCAATATTTCTAAAAAAAGAAGCTTGCTTATGTATTACAAACCGAAATTATAGAAATGTGGTTCAGGAAAAAAAAAAATGGGACATTTGCTTTGGATTTTGGTTTTCTGCCATATTTCATTTATACAATTCTGAAACAGCATTAGCCTTCCACGTGAGACAAAGAACACATACGAATCAATTACATTCCTCCACTTAGTGTTAAATTTATGAGAGCAGTTGGTAGTATAAAAAGCTTCTCTACTCCACCCCTTTTGATGTTAATGGTTTCCTTCTGTGCTAAGTGACTGATGTATATTCTGTCTGTGTTTAAGAATAGATTTCTGCGTCACTTGTGAACGCATCCAAGAGCAGCTCTGGCAACTCTTCAAGTGGGCTGGGAAAAGACACTGGTGTGCAATTCCACTGTGTTTGTTCTTGACTGGGAGAAAAGTAACCTTTGGGCGACCTCCCGACCCCGATGTCTGGAATTCCAAACTCTGGACAGATGCAATAACCAATCTTGTGATGTGCCTTTATTTTTAGTTCCTGCAAAGTTTCCCTTTCCTTACTGCTGATTTTATTTTAACTGGCATTTTCCTTTAAAAAATTCTTAAACCAAACAGGGCTGTGACTTCATTTTGCTGGTATGGGAAGTTGTTCCTTATGGTTTTGCAGACAGAGGAGAGAGCTTGCGGGAGTTTCAGAGTGGGACAGTGCAAATAACTCCGTTTAACATTCTTATATTCTTCTCCCCGAATTCACTGTCGGTTTTGATCTCTTCTGCCCTCGATGCTCATGTCCTGAGCAAGCAAGCTGCAAACACAGATTCTCCTTAAGCTGTCAGCTTCAGACTGAGGCTGATCCTTAGCTAGGCAGGGCAATCATACATCCACTTGCCTCCTGTCCCACCTTTTCTCACTCAAGGATCCCTTGAGTGATAGAAACATAACAATCCTGACACTGTAAATATTAGGCACAGATACATACATTAACACACTGCTCATCAGGTTCAACTGGAGAAAGTCTGTGCAAGAATTTATGGTTTGGGGCTCAAACCGTCACACCTTCAGAGGTAGGGAAATGTATGCAAGTAGATGACTGGTGTTTTAATTAATGCCAGTGGTGTCTTTCAGATGATTTGGGAGACTATTGTACTCGAGATATCAGAGAACTAAAAACAACAAGTAGTGGTGTAAGCTTTGTGCTTATGGAAAATGAGCCTTCTCCCGTTCTACAGAAGGTGCATACATTTCTATATAAGCAGACCTTTACTATAAGGTGTACTCATAGAAAAGGAAAGTCTTATATAATATATTAAAAAAAAAAGAGAACTAGTTTTTGAAGAAAATAAAACACACCCTTTGTTCTGAAGACAAACATCAGAATATTATGGGGACTAGAAGTTACAGAAGTTACTACTACTATGTTACTGGTACTTCCATACTCAGGTCCTCACTTGTGCTTCAGGCCAGATCACAAACTGTTTAAAGAAGTCCTCTTTTAAAGAATGGTTGCCATCTTCTACATGTGGTGAGTGAGGTGGATCTCTGTGTCAGTTTCTGTGCCACAGACTCCCTCACTCCCTTGTTATCAGAGAGCTTTGACAGACCTGCAGGAGCACGTGGGACAGGGAAAAGCATTTCCCTCCCTCCCCACCCCACTTCCTGACCAAGAAAGATAAAAGAAGAGTTAAAGGATGCTGGCAGGACACTGCCTGAACAAAGCTTGTTGTGCTCCCTGAGGCAGACTGTAGGTTACTCTCTTTGTCCAGTTGTAGCCTTTAACACATTGAAGTGCTTGTAAAAAAACCTGGAAGTGTGCTGTTAATTTGCAGGCAAATCAATTCTCCATGTGCAGTTTGCTCCTACAACCTCACATAAAATCATGCATAAAGGTTATCGAAATTCTATTTGGTCTGTACTTGCTCTCCTTCTGAGCAGTAGAAGTGATAGATGCAGAAAGAAAAAGGAAAGTGCATACGGTGGGCACAAAGCTTTAGCAGAACATAAGAGTAGGCCTTGAAGTACTTGTGGGGAGGACAGATGGCAGAGGCACTGCTGCTTTGAAAAGATGAATGCAATTCCCATCTTACGAAGAAGTTGCTTGAGATTTCTGAAAAGTCCTTTCAAAGTCTATGAGTTTAGTCTGAACAAAAAGATAGAGTCAAAACAGCTTGCACTCATTGAGACCAATGGCCACCATGAGGAATAAAATCATCTATCCTTTCTTCCAAGAAGATGTAAATGTGGCTTAAAATCAGATGAATCTCCCACTTGTGCCATTAAGTTAAAGCTCTGAGGAGTTTACTTTCAGTAAAATTTTATTTAAAAGGACAGGAAGGAATGATGATTTTTCATTTTCTTTGACTGGAGGGCTCTACTGAATCTAGATGGATGTCATCTGGGAACAAGATAAAACATACAAGCTTGTTTGAAGAGCCACATCATCATCATCTCATCTTTTCCAATAAGGTTATCATCCATTTTAAACTGTTCTTTTTCATAACTTAGTCAGAAACATTCACCTCCAAAAACCTTTATTAAAAGAAAAAAATGGAAAAAACTGCCTTTGGTATTCTCTAATTAATGGATTATATTATTTATGAAATAGCAGCTGTCAAGTGGCCCTTTTATTTAATAAATGCAAGTTCTTATTTCGACAAATATTGTTAATACTTCTTAGTCTTTTTGCAACTAAACACAGATGAGTCTCTAAAGCATCAAATACGTTATTTATATTACTTGTTTTTCTTGTTTTGTTTGATGCACCCCTGGCACAACCAGCTAACTCTTGTAGCCTTGCCCAAAATGCAGATGTGCCATTAATCTACTTTTCTTAACATGTGAATGCTGCAGGTTCTGAGTTTATGCCTGCCAGTGATCTTAGTACACCCAAATGTAGGCATCTTGACTATACGTCAAGCATCCTTCTGTAGTCAGTGGAAAGAGAGAGACACATCCAGAGGGCAATTAAACGTGTTCTACTTTGGCTGCGATAAAATGCTCTTCAGGTCACCTTTATCCTCCCAGCAAATACAGAAGGTACTTGGATGATTATCTTAGACCATATGCTTACCTGCTAACATCAATAATAATGGATTTAAATTTCATACACAGCAGCATTCACCTCATTTCACAGGTGCACAGAGCACATGACTTTTCCATGGCTCCATTGCAGGAAGAGTTAGGAATAAAACCTAAGCCCTGTGTGAAAAAACTACACTGCTTGAGAATCCATCTTGTGATTCAGTGGGAACTAGAGATCTTAACACTTGAAACCCAACATAAGGAAGGATAGTAGTGGCTGTGAAGACTATAACAGCAGCACTCGTCTAACCTGTGCTTTGGTGCCTCACTTAAAAAACAATCCCAAACAAATTACCAATGTAGTCCATGGATACGAGCATACAATATGCAGGAGAATAATTTTTCTTCTTTTTTTGTTTTCTGTCCAAGTTGCTTGCTTAAGCTCTCAAGAAGTCTAAAATTACTTTTGAATGGTGTTCTAAGTAAAGGACTTTTTGCAACCAAGTTTCTAATTACATGAAACATATTTTCACAAACAGTGAGTAAGGTCTGCCTTAATGGTAAAAATATGCAAAAAGTCCTAAGATAATGCAAAACATTCTGAATATTTTAATTTTGTATTATTTTCCAGTCTAAAACAGGCTTATTTACAGACAGGATGTATTCACCTGTAGCACTTGCCAAGAAAGGCAAGTCTGAAACTGGCAATATTTAGCTCTGTCAGAGAAAAACATGAGGTTACAGCATTACTGAAGTCATCTGGAAAGGGAAATGAACTACCACAGTCTCTCCACATAACAAATTTTATTTCAGAGTCTGAAAAATATATCTGTCATACTATCACTGAAAGATATACTCCATGAGGACAGCCAAAACCAGACTCTGAGATAACTACCTAAAGCTTCACAGAGGAACCTTCATTTCTGACACCAAATACTACTGTGATTTGGTTAAAAACAAAATGGTAGGAATTTTGGAGACTTAGAAAGCAAAGAATATTGCTGGCTTTATATTAAAAAGTGTGAGACGTTCTAAACATTCTTAGATACAAGACAGACTGCCATCTGTTATAGCTTCCTGCAGGAACTGCATCAAAGAGAGCCAAGAATTATTTAGAACCAAACAAATGTGCTATGTGCATCTCAAAATAGCCCAAATGGCATTTCTACAGCTGTTCAACAAGCAGGTAACCTCAGAATCATATTTTTTCCAGTTTGCCTTCAAAAGTATCCAATAGGCAGCTGCACCTGCATAGGCAGTTCTACGAAAGGCAGAAGAATTGTGTTTCTTATAAGGCACTGAGCTTAACTGTAGCATTTGACACCAGAACACTTGACAAGTGTTCCTGGAACAACAGTATTGCAGAAACACTAGAAATGACTGAAAACTATTAACACCCCAACTAAGTGTAGGAAAGGTTCTTCCAGATTGAAGTATCTCACCTACTGAAAAATCGACAGAAGAAATTCAAAGAAAGGAAAAATCAGACAGCAATAATGACCAGATTTAATGCCCGTATCAAACCACAGTGACTGGTAGGTAGCATAATAAACTATTATTAATATTAAATAATGAACAGCAGCAGCCCAGTATACACTGTTGTGTCTTCGCACTCCTGGGCAAAGAGGTTTTGAATTGGAAATTTTACAATCAGTTCACAGATAGTAAGAGAAAGTGCAAAGTATGCAATAGTTGTCTTTAAAAAAAGCATTTGAGTCAAACCAACACTGAAATTGTCAGTGCAAATTCTCAGTTTGCATTGCTGATGTCAAGGCTTACCTAGTCTTCCTTCTAGTCTCGATACTTCACGTTACAGAACAAGAAATATAAGGATTCACGAAACAAATCACAAATAGTGGCATGGAGCAAACACAAGCAACATTTTACTTTGTGACTCAGAAAACATCTCTTTTGTATAATGTTTGAAAAGTAAAAGGGGGACAAGATTGGAGCAGAACTTAAGTTCATATCAGACACTTTACTCTGCACTTTACAAACATATGCTGTTTGAGTGAGACTCCTGAACTTTATCTACTCTCCCCCTTTCTCCCATAAAGGCCAATCTTCCTCTATCAGTAAGAGAAGATAAGCAGGTAGAACTCAGCTTCAAGAATGGAAGAGGACACTGTCCAGCTAAAGAGTGCAAGATGAAAATCTCCATATAAAAACTAATGCTGAGGGCAACTCTCAAGCTATAAGTACTGTAAAAGAGAGAACATTCAGCAGGAGGTAGCCTTGTCCAGACTATTTCAGTCTATAGAGGAAGAGTCCCCAGTGATTTACTCTCATGATACTACTTTGCTCATGACTAAACATTTAGCTGGAATTTAATTTTTTTTACCTCCTCTTCATGTAGAACCACTTGACCTTTAAGTGGATTTCCCAGTGGTGCTGCAGTCACAAAAGGTTGCCAGACACTTCCAACTGTTCTTGGGAAGAGGTCATAAAGATCCACAAAGTATCCACTCTTACTAGAAATGTTCATGAAGTACAAGGAAACAGGATTGCATGTAGTAACATACAGAACATTTTCATGTTCCTCTTCTGAAATAAGAAAACAAAATAGTGAAAGGCTACTGACATTGTCCATTTCTCTTCTGGAAACAGATATGCCATAAACTTGGCAGATGATACAGCAAAAAGTACTGAAAAATTACCACTGTTGACAAGGGCGATGAAGAGAAATAATCTCTTGATATTAACTAAATGTTAACAGGCAGAATCTCACCACAACACTATTAACTCTAAACAAGTAGTCCAAGACATACTTGTGTAGGCATGACTGCAGTGTCTGCCAGCTGCTAGCATGTTCAACTGATTCTGTTTGTGTATAATCTTGGTTCTTCTTTCTCTATCCCATCCTCCCTTTAAATTCCTGTATTTATTAATTAAACATGGGTTGAATGCAAACACTGTACAGAACTTTTCACATAAACCAATTCCTGAATAATTTCAGACATTCATGAAATCAATACAAAGCTACCTAATTTCTGTTTCGTTGCCATGAAAGTCTGCTAATGTAATTATAAATTGGACTGCAAGTAGAAAAAGCAGCATTCCAGGTTTGATCATTAATGATCTGTTTATAATACATAATAATGTTTAGACACGCTTAATTATGAACCCTAAAAATAAGAATTTATGAATACTCCCAATGGTGCAATTCACTCTGGGACATAAGCTGTAGAAGTAACTAAGGCAGGTTTGGTCCAGGAAGAAAGAATCAGTATGAGCACAGAGGAAAAAAACACAACACTCTCCAAGTTAAAAGATTTGTATTAAAATTGAATTGAGAGAGGAAAAGTCAAAGAATTGCTTTTGTCAAGTAATGCAGTGTTGAACACACAAATTTAACAAACTTGCAATTTTGTGGCTGTGTTCTACTTTAATTACACATCTTTCTCTTAGTTTGAGAAAGATGCATATCCTTACAACGACCACAATGACTCAGTGAAATGATGATCTGATTTCAGTGGATTATTTTTGTATTTCACCGGCAATTAAAAAAAAAAAAAGCTATGTTATTATTCCTACAGTCCACTCCTGTAGTCTGTATTTTTAATTCCCATATTAAAATTCCTAGTATTATTCCTATACTCTATTGCAAGCATACCTAGAAATACACACTACTGTAAATGCACTGAAGTGTTGTTACTACTACTTGAAATTCCTCATATTGCCCTTTTATATTCTGCCACTGGCTATTGGCAAGCACTTTTGAAATCAACAGCCCAGTGATTCCTCATCTCCAGGACATCTCACCTATTTGTAACATTGCAGATCATTACAGAAGTCAGTAGCTTTTCTTACTGTACCTTTTGTTACTGTGACATCACAAACTAAGTTAATTTCATCTAAAGGCAGTGTCCAATAAGCAAGTTCTTCCGTGAAACTGATGGACCTGGCTTCATGTCGTTCCAGTGGAAAGCCTTGAATATTTAAGTACACAGGGCCCTAAAACAAATAATAACAATGAAGGCTTCCTAAAATATTCCACTCCCCATTCTTTATGAAAATATAAAAGTCTTCTTCATGCTGTAATATTACTAACAACAAAAAACTACTAAGTAATTTTTAAATTTAATACTAAACAAATTAAAGGGCAAAGGAAATGCCTTTTCTATGAATTCTCTGAATGTCCATACTACCATTTCCTTTACAGTATAGAAACCTCGTGACTCTCTTCTTTAGTCTATTAATGGTTTGGAACCATTATCTCTTAGTAGCACGAACGAGGTATCGTACTGATAAAACACAGTTCATACAAGGAAAATACCAGAATATTTCTGTTTCAAATAAATTAAATGGCAATTTCTTATTATGTAAAGTTTAAATCTCACCCATACACCACATCAGAAGTACAGGTTTTTCCTAACTTGCTGGAGTAATAATTACTTAAGTTAAGCCAAGAACTCAGAGCTGAAAAGGACTTAGAAACTTTGGCTGCAGATCAAATTGTACCAAAGGTTCAGATTCAAACTTGGCAGTGCCAAAGACCTGTAAGAATTCAGCTCCATGCAAGATAGAAACGGAAAACAGCTTTCTTTTCAATCTTTGATCTTAGCCAAAAATTGAGATCTGGGGCCTGTAACTGGCCACCCCCAATCATCCAAAACAGCTACAAAGTTCTTTCAGACAAGGTATTTTCAATATTTTTTCAAGAACTTCTGGCCAAGCTTACTGATTTTCAAGCACATCTTACGTTGTGAGGCATACAAAAATGGTAATTTTTCTAGTCAGTGTAAAAACTCCAAGAACAAGTGACAAGGACCACACCTTGTATACGCTCTTTTTCCTGAAGAAATTAATCACATTTTAGATTCTTCACATCCCAATACATAAAACCAGTATTATATGAATTAAAAAATAATTTAAAAGACAAACCTTTACATCTATTTTTTGAGTTTCTGATGGACACAGCATTTTCTGTTGTGCATTTCCTGGCTGATCAACTTTCCAGTAGCCCATAAACTTATGTTCTGGTAATGGCAGTCTGTCAAATAATGCAGGAACAAATGAATATTTACATTTATTAACCAGTAAGTGATATGGAATAAATAATTTAGACAATTGCATTTTTCCAACAAAATATATCTGAAGATTCTCTTGCAGAAAATGTTTCCTTGCTAAAATATTTAATTCCTTTTTACATTTTAAATCACAAAAAATTTAGCCTTCTGAACTACTAATACAGACACAACCTAAGCAGTATCATAGAAGAAGAAGCAATGCATATAATATGGCCTCAAAAGGAAAAGTTTTCCAGTCTGAATTACGTGAGACATGCAGGAAAATAGATCCAAACCATCTCTTGCTTTGCTTTATTCAGATCAGGCAGGGTGGGACAGCACCCCTTAAAGGAACTCCTGTCAGTAGCTCACTCTTCTAAAAGACCAGCAGAATAAGCATAGTAAACACTGAGGCTCGTTAACCATGCAATGAAAGTTCTGCAAATTATTTCTGTTTATTTTACTACTGCTCACATAAACAAAGGCAAAGGAATACAGACATGAGAGTATCTCATTGCCTTCTGGCCAGTACAACCTACAGAAAGGACAGGGACATCTTCAAAAGCCATATTTGCTTGCCTTGGTCTTATTTCCTCATTTCTGTACCTTTTATCTAAGGAAGAAATATGTGGACCACAAAGAAGCTCATTTTTACAGGGAAAGAAAATGCTGACGTGTGACAATGTAGCATCACAGCAAAAGAGAGACAGCGTGATTTTTCCTTCTTTCCTCTGAAGTGATTTACAGCCACTGAAAGCAGTTTGACTTCATTAATTGGCATAAATACCTTCAAACTAACGAACTCATAACTTCTGGCTTCTTTTATTTGGGACCAGTCGCTCCTAAAGAGGCCTCCTATCAAAACAGCATTCTGTGTTACATGCTGCTGCACATTATTGTACAGCTACAGGACTTGGCAAGAGAATAGAAGACATTCCTTTTCCCAGTTTCTATAAATATCTTCAAAGTCTATTTTAAGGAAGTTCTCTTAGACTGTTTGTTAAAAGTATCTGCTTGGTCTCTTCTGTCCCATCTGATGATGCTTGTTCCTACTGTTACAATTATTTTTCCTCTCCTCACCAACCAACCTGACACTTTTAGATATTAGAGGTTTGTTTAATTTCTTCTCTATATTGTTTTCAGAATAAGAAGGGATCCCAAATAAAAAAAAAAAATTAAAATCAGTTGGACTATATATGAAACATACAGAATTTTAGTTTTATTTTATTTTCCCCCTAAGAACTTAAAGGAAAAGGCAGGGAATTAATACAGATATCCCTTAATCTTTGCTACTTATTCAGGAAAGATGTGTTAACATTTCTTAATGGTACATTGACACCAAACCTCAAGCAACAAGAGGCCAGAAATCGCAGGCAGTCACTCAGCCTCCGTCACCATTCTATGTTTGGACCATCTGCCAAGGCAGTCAGCCAGCCAAAGACACTGTTTTGCAAACAGAAAATGGTCTGAATGCTATAGATCATTGGCGCTCATAGATAAATAAATTGCCAGCTGCCAGCAATGTGCCATTGGGGCATGTAATGAGGAAAGTGCATCTCATTAATTCCCTCTCTTAGTCAAAGAACCATGAGACTCTTTACTGCCTGTTTGTTGCCTGACTAAAAATATCAATAGATATCAGTGTTTGCAGAGTGATTAATTTTGTATTTTTCCTCACTTCATTTTGCATTTTTCCATTCTTTACACCTAGCTAGTATAGCCAAAATTCTTCCCAAATGAAGAAGAGTAATTAAGCCAGATTAAAAAAAAAAAAACAAAAAACAATACATGGCAAATGACAACATTCAACACCATTAGGAAAAAAACATTCATGATGCAGTATTTCAACACATACAAAATTCTTAGATAAATTTATTCACGCAGCTAGAAAAACAGGCAAACAGTCAAGTCACTAGACTAAATGTCAGTTTTGATGTCTGTGAACTAGAATTTTACTTCAGGATTCCATTTGGGTTTCTAAATGATTTGTTGGCAAAGAGTTGGTTATGTCTTGAGCCACAGGCTGTCCTGCAAGTAAAGAAACACTGGAGACTTCTTTTTGCTCTGTCACTCTGAGTAGCATAATCTCTGATATGTCTATAATCAGCAATAGTTATTTCCCATTAGCTCAGTGGAACAACAGCTCTCACAAGGATTTGGACTTTGGTTTTAATTCCTTACACATTACTCCCATGGACAACATCCTAGAAATCAACATCTTTACTAATGATCATTGAGTAGCTATTAAAATTTAAAACAAAACATATGTTAATAACAAGCTCTAACCAAATACCCAGCTTTTTATAGCAACAGAATTACAGACTGCATTCCCAAATAAACGTTTCCACTCTGTTTCAGCTTTCTGGAGATTTTCTTTCCTAATAGTTCCTCTCTTCCCTCAGGAAAACTGATTTCTCCTTTCTCCCACATTTTTGAGGTTTTGTTCTCTTCCCTGTTTCTGAATGATTTAGTTTCTCCCAGGCAGCAGAGCAAGTCATCATTAACAGAAAAGAGGAGGGAAATGTAGATCAGAATTTCAGAATAAAACAGAAAGCAGAGTTCATAACACAAAGCTCTCATTCTTCCAGGGCCTGACAATTTTTTTTTCTGTCTCACTGCTCTCTCATGTAAATCTGGTCTAAGAAAGACTAGTATTGAAGAAGCTGGTGGCATTAAGATCTTACAATCAGTCTGCTGCCTGAATGACTTTCAGGAGGGAGTGAGGGTGCAGAAGGACTGGAAGAGTATGTCCACACTGAAAATGTGTATACATCTTAATCGCCTTCCTCTAGTGAATATATATGAAACACATCTAAGTAAGGAAATTACCTTCTTTTCCCAGGACTTATAATTATAACAAGCAAATTTTAAAAATAACTTGAACTGACAGGATTAGTAAAGACTTCACTAGATGCTCCTGCCCCACTGCTGTATTTCAAATTAATTAACCAAATAGCATTTACATAAAAGGCAGATAGAACACAATGGAAATGCCAACACTGGCAAAATCTGCAAGGCAAAGAGATCTGATAGCTATAAGAAGTGCAGTGGTTGGGTAAGAACGGTACTAAAACTCCACTGGTCTCTCCAGCTGGGGTGTACAGAGCAATCCATGATTTTTGCCTTCATCAAAAGCTGGAAACGGTTTCTAGAAGAGAAAAACTACAGGTAGACTGCATTAATCTTGTAAGAAATACAAGGTTTAAGAGGAAGTTCTAAGGAATTATTCCTGATCAGTTCTCTGATTATGGATCTGTCAAAGCCTGTTGCTTAAAGAAAATTCAAAATTGTTTTTATGTTTATTCAACTCTTAATTTTAGATCCCAGTTTTCTACCAGATTACTGCTGTCCATGAAATGTATATATAAACATTTTGTATTTTGTTCAGAAAAGTGATTGCACAACATCTACAGTTGATGGGGCAATTCTACATAAAATTACTATTTAGCCTGAATTTCTTCATGCACAACCATCAAAGGGGAAATGATCTGTCAAAAGATAATTCTCTTGTGCTGCTAGAAAACTTTTCAAAGTGACACCTATAGAACAAAATTTCTCTCCATTTTTATATTTTTGATTTAAGAAAATAAATTCATTTTAGGGTATTTAAAAAAAATCAAACAACAAAAAACCTAAATCACCAAACAACTGTGTTCAAAAAGTCAACAGAACCTGCTTTATAAAGTTATTTATTTAGCTTACAGAGAACATACTGAAAGATGGCTATGAATCTTGTAAAACTGAAGTTCCACTGAAAGCAAATTCTTCACTGCCAGACATTGTATTAGTACAGCTGAGGACATGAACTATGACACACAACAAAGCTGCTTAATATATGAACTTGTAAACCAGATCAGTGCTGGCACAGAATGTATTATTCAATGCTTCCAGTAACAGCCTGTGCTCCCATCTAGCTGAAAAAACTTCCATCCCACGTAACCTTTTTGGACTCAGTAAGACACAGTTTGAAATCAGGAAAATTCCTTGCCAACCATTCTCCATAATTTATCCAAACATATTTTGATTTGAATTATAAGCAGTAGACATTCAGAAGAGTCGTATGTTAAAACTCCTGTTCCCTGACAATTTCCCCTCCTCAGCTGGCCCCACAACACACCAGGATGACAAGAGATACGTAGGATATGAGGCATATCCAATAATTAACTACAGGTTACCCAGGTTGGGGTGGGGGGAAAGCAACACAAAAGAACAGTCTCAAGAGAAAAACAAAGCTGTTAACATTTACATATTTACATTACATATAAAAAACGCAGTTCATATAAAACAAATATTGAAGTTATAGCAAGCACCTGGAAGTGAATAGTGACAGGAGGAAAAATGGCAATTTCATCAAGGATAAATATCAGAATTAGGATTAAATGCTGTTTTACCTAGAAATTGCCGATGGTCTGAACTGTGCAGAAAATGGCCGATTAACATGAATTCAGACAAGTATCATTTAACAGATGTCAACAGGAAAAACAAAATGTAATCGTACATAAAGAAAGATAGTAGGTTAGTACCATGAATAATTCATTTTACCTACTATGTCTTGGCAAACCATCACAGACATCTGCTTTACATAGAGTACTGATAAAAATTATAAACTAGTGGACAGGCGGTACCAGGAGAGACAGACAGTATTTTAACACCTGACAATACTGAACATGTCAGTGCCTTGAAGAATGGTTATCCTACCTGGGAAAAAATGACAACTGAAGAAAGCAAAAAGACCAAGTAAAGCATTCCTTTACAGGTCTAACATATGATACTAATTTTGCTAATAAATAAATTAGTATCAACAAAATAATTTCTCTCTTGAAAAACTACTGCGAGAATCATTTTGTAAATGGTCATGACGCACCATTTAACCTTCCCTTCCAAGATTAGGTATATTAATTCCAGAGCCTAATCAAAAATTCCCATAAGGGTCACTGCTAGCATCTGTTCCATTTTCCCTGGATTTTAGCAATTTCAGCTGGATATATCCCTCAATACTTCTTCTACTGAAACCCTCTATTATTGTAGCATGTTGCTTGTGTGTCTCATGGGTTTTTTCCTATATTTACAGCAGTTATGTTGCAGCAGCACTTTAAATAATTCTGATTTATACAAGTTTTCTTTTCAATTAAGTAATAGGTGACAGACTTCTCCAAAGCTTATTAAAATAAAAATTCACAAATTGTTTGATCCAAGACATGCTAGAGAGTACCTGTATAAAGGTGTCAGCATTTCACTGTAATGATTTTCCTGTCCTAGAATCTCCTGGAAATGCTTCCGTATTGCAAAATTTAACTGTACAGGATTTGTATTCTTATACAATGATTTTGCTGTTGGTATGACTAACATGCTCAGGCAGGACTGGTTTGGACTATTACCCCAGTTTTCATTATTACTAAAAGAACCACTGAGCAATTTATTACGATAGCTACTAAGTCTTTAAAGTCTACCAAAAAAAGACTGGGGCACAGAAGTCATGTGTAGGGATATGCTGTTGCTGCTAGAACATAGAAATCACACCTTCAGATTGCCAGCTTGTGAGAGCCTAGAAGCAGGTAGGAAAACAAGCTTAAAACAGAAAGTGATCTTGACATGTCATAAAACCAATCTGAAAAAATCCAATACAATAAGAAAAATGTAAGCGTGAAGAAAGCTGCTCACATAAAGCAAAGACAGGGTAAGAGCTATGGAGGGTTTTGCAAAAAGGATGCGGAGATTTATGCTTAGAAAACCAGAGATGAATTAAATATTGCACAAAATGCAAACATACTGGGCTTTTAAAAAGTCAATACATTTCTAATCTGTACTCTCCTACTACTCTACTTGGCTCCAGGAAAAATGAACTTGACCAGTTTCACACCCAATACTTAACGATGGACACAAATCAAGTGAAGACTTGGATCATAAAAGATCATAAAAGAAAAATAAAACCAAACAGAGGCCTTAAAAACAGGGAAGATTGAGAGGTGACTTTCTAGTGGCAAGGCTACTTAGAAACAAGACTGACTTGCCCTAGGAGGTTACAGAACTCCACCTCTGAAGGTTTTCAGGCATGAATCATGAAAGAAATGAGATACGGTTTTAGAATAACCTGCATCTTTTTCTGAAGGAAGTGGGCTGGATTAGATGAACACCATTATCCTATTCTCAGATTCATGGAAAAAAATAGAGAGGTCAGTACTGTAGTACCTCTTCGGCAGTAGTCCAAACACCATATACCCAATTACCTCAATGTGTCTGTCCATCATGGGAGCTTGCAATATGGGCTGAAACAGATTTGGAGAAATTATCTCAATGTTCTTTAACCTCACGGCAGAATTGACTGTGCCTAAATCTGAAAGATGTGTCTGTCATTCAAGGTGATCTACTTGTGGCTTACAAGCTCCATAGGATTAAATCTCATGACCAAAACCAAGGTTGTCTTGCAATGGAGGAGTAAGAACCTGAAATGCCAGCTGTAGTGGATGTGAGTGAGGGATGGAGACCAAGACAGCTAGATCATCAGAGCCAGGTGCTCAGCCCAGCAAGGTGAGATGTAAGAAAAAGTTGCTTTTATCAGCTGTGTGTGAACTGCTCCTGTAGTTTCTCCTCCCCTGGGCCTTCAGTGTACAAAGTATGTGCTCACAGCTGCCTGTCTAGTGAAGTTTTTGATGAGCATCTTGTGGGTCTCTTGTAAGTCTGTCATCCTTGGTGTAACTTGTCCTACAAAACCTCAGTGAAGAATTCAAAATGATCAGGTGATTATCTTTAATTCAATATAATTACATCTTTCTTCTATGTTCTCACTTCTAGACTGAGCAGTCCCCAATTACTGCAATATTTCTCTTATGTGTCCTAAGCCTCTGATTGTCTCATTACTAAAGAGTCCTCTCCCATATCTAATACTTCTAAAATTATACAAAGAGCAAATTTCTCAAAAACTATGACAAACATTGTAATTCTTTAAAATAGAAATTACCAAGTGACATTCAGCAAAGAAACTACGGCAAGAGTTTCAAGTGTGTTCTGTCAATTTGACAGACATTGTAGTTGCTCAAGTAGTGGTTTCCTGGGCATGTAATAGCCCTGTCATCAAAATTAAAAGGTACACCACAGGCACTACACTGCCAATCCTTTTAAATAATTATAGGATGTTAGATATGATAACAGTGGTGCTGCAGCAGGAGAAACCTACACATGGACACTTAACACAACAGAATGGGTAAGGCTGGAAGGGACCACAGTGGTCATTTGCTCCAACCTCCCTGCTCAAGCAGGGTCATCCTAGAGCACATTGCACAAGGTGGCATCCAAAGGTTCTTGCATATCTCCAGTGAGCGACACTCCACAGCCTCTAGGCAATTTGTTCCAGTGTTCAGTCACCCACACCAGAATCACTATCAATTCATCATGCCATAAAAATAAGTCCCTCCTTAGCAAATATAAAGTATATATGTCATGTGGCAACTCAATTTTCCATATATCCATAAAGCTTTCTCCATGAAAGGGAAATATTTGTTTCTTCATAAATAAATAATGTATTAGAGTTCAAGACAGAGTAAGTTTTCTAATCGCTTTTTAGCATGATCTACTTAAGCCTGTCCTCTGTGAATTTCAGAGGAATGCATTACATTTGTTTCACAGAATCATAGAAGAGTTTGGGATGTAAGACACCTTAAAAATCGTCTGGTTTCAAACCCCCTGCCATGGGCAGGGACACTTTCCACTAGACCAGGTTGCTCAAAGCCCTGTCCAGTGTGGCCTTGAACACTTGCAGGGAGGGAACATCCACAACTTCTCTGAGCAAGCTGTTCCAGTGTCTCACTACCCTCACCGTAAATAATTTCTTCCTAGTATCTGATCTAAACATACCGTCTTTCAGTTTAAAGCCATTCCCCCTTGTCCTGTCACTAAAGGCCCTTGTAAAAAGTCCATCTCCAGTTTTTTCATAAGGCCCCTTTAGGGAGTGGGGGGTGGCTTGAAGATGGGAGGGCATTACTACATGATGTAGCTGTTTTGATTCTAACCTCTGGAAAAGAAGTATATGGTGTAATATGTCAACTGGTAATATAATTTAAAAATAACAGTGATTTACAGACACATACAAAAATGGTCCTTAGAGCCTATGTGCACTGCCCCATTCAGGAGAAATAATTTTGTAGAGCCCTCTGTGAGACAAAACCCAACTATCACTGAAGACAACATTTTTTTTCTGCAGACTTAGGTGGTAAATAACAGGACAGAAGTGTATTGCAATTCAATTAAAAACACAGGAGAAGAAACAAGTATTTCCCTTTATTAAGATATACCTCTTTACCTTACAAGCTATTAATATGTACATGGACATTAAAGATTAAATATTAATAATAAGCAAATACTCGATCATCATGAAGTTATTTATATTGTTGTAACTTATTTGGAAGATTATAAATTTGAACCAGTGGAGGACTGACTTCCAAGAATTCCAGGATGTTTTTAGATCAATTAGCAGCAAGATAACAGACTAAAAAACATGATCGTGAGAAACATGTCTTCTTAATATATATCTTATGTTATTCTTACTCCTTGGCCAGCTGTACATTGGTCGGTTTTGCTCCAACAGGTATCCCATATTTGTGCAAAGTCTTGTATAAAATTTCACGCATTTCACTGTTGTAGGAGTCAAAGTCAAATACGTTTCGAACAACATTTGCGAGTCCTTCAGATGGAAATTTCTGTAAAGAAACAGACCCCCAGATTTCTTTTAGTGACTATCTATTAACTTACAGCATATCATGTACTTCTAAAACGAACAATTATAACAGTAACTTTGCTTGACAGACAAGTGCTCAAGTAATCTTTACTTTTTATTTCCAGAACGTCATTTCAAGTTAGAATGAAGTCACTGACACTAAACTTGATTTAAACAAAAAAGCATGTGACAATTATTTAATACTAAACACCATTAATGGTTTAAAGAATTGTTTTCATTATATACATAACAAGACGGTGTAACCATTGGAGAATATAATTAATACTAGCCTATATTTTTAAAATTTGCTTTCTGTAAACTGTGAAGATCTGACACAAATACACACGTTCATATACTTCACCCATACAATTAATTTAAGAATTCTGAGTCTTAATGTTGAATACAGAGAAACAGATAATACACTGCTTGGTTAACAAAAAATATTTTAGGTCATGATGGATTTTAGTAGAAACAGAAATTCTCTTAAGATTCACAAACTTTTTTTTTCTTAGGGAAAAACACTAGTTGAAATGTGCTATGTACATTTAAAACCCCCAAATATTTATCAGATTTTCATCAGTACCTTCAACAGAAATGAAAGTTTTGTTACTGTGCTGGACTGATTATTCTGGATGAGGAATTAAATGGTTGGATGGTTGCATCCAGAGGGTAGTGATCAATGGCTCAAGGTCCTGATGGATATGGGAGACTAATGGTGTTCCTCGGGCATCTGTACTGTGACCAGGACTGTTTATTATCTTCATCAGTGGCATAGTGGTGAGTGCACTCTCAGAAATTTGCAAATGATACCAAGTTGAGTGGGACAGCTAACATGCCTGTGGGATGGAACGCTATCCAGAGGGACCTGGACAGGTGGAAAAGTGAAGCCACAGGAATTTCATGAGGATCAACAAGGCTGTGTGCACGGTCCTGCACCTGGGGTGGGGTAAGCACTGGTATCAGCACAGGCTGGGGGATGAACAGATCAAGAGCAGCTCTGACAAGGACTCGGGGGTGCTGGAGGGTAAGAAGTTGGACATGACTCCGCAATGTGCACTTGCAGCCCAGAAAGCCAAATGTGTCCTGGGCTGCACTGAAAGCAGTGCAGGGTGAGGGAGGGAATTCTGCTGCGTCCTGCTCTGGGGTTCCCAACATAAGAAGGACATGGACGTGCTGGAGTGAGTCCAGAGGAGGCCTCAAAGATGATCAGAGGGCTGGAGCACCTCTCCTGTAAAGACAGGCTGAGAGAGTTACTCAGCCTGGAGAATACTCTAAGGAGACCTTATAACACCTTCCAGTACCTAAAAGGGTTTACAAGAGAGATGGAGAGGGACTGGAAGGACATGTCGTGATAGGAAAAGGGGGAATGGCTTTAAACAGAAAAAAGGCAAATTTAGATCAGGTATTAGAAGAAATTCATTGCTATGAGGGTGGTGAGTCACTGGCATAGGCTGCCCAGAAAAGTTCTGAATGCCTCATTCCTGAAGTGCTCAAGGACAGGTAGAATGGGGCTTTGAGCAACCTAGTCTAGTGGAAGGTATCCCTGCCCACAGCAGCAGGGTTAGAACTGGAATATCTTTTAAGTGCCTTCCAGCCAAAATTATTCTATGATTCCCTAAGTTAAAATAACAGAAATAAAGAATTTTTAATATCACAAAACCACTCAGAGAAACTGATGGCATTGATTAAGAAAGCAACTGAGGTGGAAGACCCCAAACTGGAGTAGGTATATGCTGAAAGGAGGCTGTCATCTCTGGCTGTGGGAAGCCCACACTGGAGCAGGCTCCTGGCAGGACTTGTGGCCCTGTGGGGAGAGGAGCCTCCACTGGAGCAGGTTTGCTGGCAGGACTTGTTGACCCTGTGGAAGGGGCCCAGGCTGGAGCAGTTCCTGCAGAACTGCAGCCAGCGGGAAGGACTGACAATAGAGAAGTTCATGGAGGACTGTCTCCCATGGGAGGGACCCCATGCTGGAGCAGAGGAAGACAGTGAGGAGTTCTCCCCCTGAGGAGAAAGTGGCGGCAGAGACAATGTGTGAAGAACTGATCACAGCCCCCTTTCCCCATTCTATTGTGCTGCTGAAGGGGAGGAGGTAGAGAAAGGCAGGAGTGAAGTTGAACTTGGGAATAAGGGAGTATGGGGAAGGTGTTTTAAGATCTCTGTTTATTTCTCATCTTCCTACTCTGATTTGATTGGCAATAAATTAAACTAATTTCTTCAAGTCAAGTCTGTTTTGTCTGTGACAGTAATTGGTGAGTGATCTTTCCCTGCCCTTATCTTGATCTACAGGCCTTTTGTTATATTTCCGCTTCCCAGCTGAGTAGGGGAGTGACAGAATGGCTTTGGTGGGCACATGGCATCCAGCCAGGGTTAGCCCACCACAGATGTAAATGGAGCAAACCAAATAAAAAGAATTAAAAAAAAAAAAATTATTAACTTGCTGTATATCCTAAAACTCTACTGCCTAACTGATTTATCTTTTTTTTGGCAAGAGATGGGAGTGAGAATCTTTTTGTTTAAAAATGTCTCACTTTTTCTTCACAGGCCTTTCATCCAACGACTAGATCTTTCAGACAAGGACCTGGATGCTTCCATCTCAGTATGGCACATTTACAGTGATGAAGAGGTATTTTAGGAAGTTGTAGCCTTAACTGGTTTTTTCCCCATTAGTGAGCTAGACTGGTACAAAGAACTTGAAAAACAGACTTAAGTGTCAGAGAAGTTTATAAAAGTATTTAAAATACAGATAGTTGAGTCCTGATTCAAAACTAAAACAGAAGAAAACAGAAAATTTTCAGAAACGTTTTCACCTGTACTCTTAATCAAGTATCAGTCTTAGGAGTTTAATATTTTCCCAACTTTATAAATATCTGATCTAGGTAATAAAATACCTGTGACATAAGCAATACTAAAATTAGCTAGTTACTGTGATAGACTAGAATACCACTGCTAAATTAAGCTTGTACAAACCTTTTTTTAATCTGTGGAGTACATGGCACAAAGTATTTTAGTACTAGTGTTGCTATAAAAGCATGTTAAACTATGTTCTGCTTTTTAAACCTATGAGGAACTTATTAGAAGTTCTGCATCATTACAGCTTAGCAAAATACTAGTTACTGCGGGATAATATAAAATTGCTCTACAGCCTGTGCCATCCTTGTTACAATGTCCAGTTCCTACTGAATGAAACAGGTACTAAACCCCTTGTCCCATCAGCTATTCTAACTAAACACTGTATAAACCTTTCACACGTAAGGTAAACCGAAGAGTTTGTGACAATGTTTAGTAGTGAAAGTGCTAACTTCTATATTGTTAATTGCACCTTGGAGTCAAAAGTAAGCATCATTCTGATTCAACAGTTATGTGATGAATAATGCGTTTTCTCTGTTCTCAGTGCAAAGCACAACCAACACACTGGCACCAAGCTGTCTAATTCACTCATGAACTATGCTTTCACCTGCCCTGCACTAGGTACTGCAGAAACCTTGGCCAAGTATTTCAAATAATATCTGGTTTTCCCTAGAAGTCTCCAAATATGCCCACAGTTTTCTGAATCATTGCATAACTTCTGACATTGATACCCTTTTCTGCAATGAATTGACTCAGTTGTTCCATGTCTCTTGTATCAGTAGGACATCATAAAAAATTTCCTGAGGTACAACTGATGGCTTCTCGGAACATAAGACACTTGTCAAAAGTAATTAAAAAAAATCGACTCTTCTGTTTCAACCAGAAAAAATCCAATCCCTTTTTAATAACTGCTTGGACAACTGCTTCCTGAAGAAAGGAAATGACAGTTCACTTAAAGGGAAAAAAAGAAAAAGACAAAAAAATCCAAAAAGGTTAAATGTTTGGGGGTTGAATTGAACACTAAAAGAATCATTTGGTTTCTATTGATTTTTAAAATGAGATTACTAGAGAAAATACTGATCTCTTATCAGTCTGTCTGGTTCTCATTCACTGATTCTTCTTACACGTAACACCTCTGTGTGTACCTTAGATTATTTACACAGCTTAGATTCTTGGCTATTCCTTAAAATAGTAAGTAACATAGTTTTTTGCTTTCAACAATTTTATATTTTTATTTATATATTGTATGCTTTATTTGATACAGAATTTGACTTAGTGAAAACTCTGTAGTTTTATGGATCTAACATTCCATGAGGATATGTATTCCTACAGTCTGTGTAAAATCTATGAGCAAAATTGTAATTTTCTAGTAGAAATCGAGTCTTAATTCAAATATGCCGTACCCATTGAGGTCTACTGTACTTCTAACACTGCCCTGAAAGGAAAGTGATAAATTATATTCAGTCTGTAATGAGTTCAGACTTTTTTTCTAAGACTTCTACCTTGTTTTCTCACTAACATTCACTTCCCTATGTATCCTAGTGCCTTCAGATATCTGACTGTTTTCCATCCTGCCAGCACCATCTCAACGGCCCACCTATAGCAGATCTCTGCCTACCTGTTCATTCCCCTGTGCTCTTGGTTTCCCCCTGCACCCACCCCTGATGCCCTTTTACTGAATGTTGCCAGCTCTCTCTGTGCCTCCTCAGCTGTCCTTCAGCAGGGCCAGAAGCACCATGTCTATGGCTCATCCTGAGTGACAGACATACTAATGGATTAACCAGTACTTGTGTCTTTAGTGGGCATCATCTGCTGCCAAGCAAAACAGCTGAATTCTCCCCCTGCAATTTCAATCAGTTCCTCTTTGTCACACAGCCACTGATTTTGATTAAACCAGCAGAAACCTAATTATCTTTGAAAATTGATAACTGAGATCCATTGTGACTGGTCAAAAGGGTAAAAGGTTATTATTGATGTGTGTTTGGCAGCAAACTGAGAAGGGGATACAAACTGTTATTTGATAAGCCCAGTTTCCTTTTGAGATTAGACTGAAAATTAAAAAAAAAAAAAAAAAAGGCACTATCTTACCACAAAAGCTTACTGAATAGGCCTTAAAACCTGACGATGAGTAGACTTCAGGTCCAGAAGGTTTCTTAGACATTTACTGCTTGAAAACTCTTATACTCGTGCCTACTATTAGGAAGCAATCTCAGATATAAACCAGAAAGATGACCTATAAGAAAAAATCTCAGCTTTCCCAATCTAAAAAAGAGTCAGTAAAAAAGCTATTGCCATTTTATCTGGACTAATGTGGCCTTCTTGATCAACATCCACCAAGCCCTCATGCAAAACAGCATAATAGATTGCAGATAAGCAGTCATAGCACATGCTGGTTAGAGGCAGCTTATGGTAACCCAACAGAGCAAGAGTGGAGCTTCTGAGCTTGCCCATAAGCTACTAAAGACTTTTGACATTTGACAGTTTGAAAACTGGAGGCGAGCAAGACAAAAAGGCTGTATCCAGGTCATCTGCCAACTACAGCTGCAAGACCCAAATTCCCCATGCAGTATGTGAGGAGAAAAAGTTGCAGTAATCAAGTTAGGTACCTGCATTAGACAACTCTTCCTATGCCTGCAGTTTTGGGTCTTCAAAAGAGTTTGGTGTCTCAAGCTTCACCAAAAAAACCTTTCCCTAAGAAAAAGTTAGTATAGAGGCAACCTAGCTCTGAGCACAGTCTCTAAGCTACAACTAAATTACTGTATGTTCTCTACTTGCATAATCTTTAGGGGAAGATAATGTAACTGTACTCCCTATGCATATCCTATATACTGAAGAACACAATTACTCAAGAGTCAGAGATTAGCCTAACAATATGCTAATACCATAGCAATCAGCATATTTTTAGCTGACTAGTCCTGATGCTCAGATGTGCTCTCAGACAGCAATAATCAAAAGCAATTTTTTCCTCCAAAATATCCAACCTTTTTTTACAGATGCAAAAAATTCCAAAATTATGTGAAAGAAATCAACACAATAGTAGAAAGAGAGCAGGGCTATGGAACTGCTGTAAGGGAAATAGTTTAACAACATGACTAACTTCCCTCCTTCCTTCCTAAGGACCAGCAATTTTACTGACTCATTTCCCTCCTTCCTCTTTCTTCTCTACCTGAAGACCTAAAAGTTTCTTACTTTGGAATAACCATTATGTTTCTATTCATTGTTTACATTTGGCTACTCCCAGTCTTTTTATTATTCAGACTGAAAAACAAGTTACAGTAAACAAAATGTTGCATTCTTTCTAGGAGACTGGGATCTTGAAAATAAATGTTACAAAACAAGTCAAAGCTGCATATTGGAGATGTATTTGGATATTTACATTTTGAAAGAGGTGAAAGCTCAGCAGATGGGAAACTTCCCCACTGATCTGCACCCAATGTCCAGGTTGAAGTGACCGTACTAATCTGATTAAGTGAAGGAAACAGAAGCAGAGAGTAAGAGCCCATAAGACAATTAGCAGTGCAGCTCTTTCAATCTTCAATTAGATGCTGCTCACACTCAAATAAAAGAGGAAATAAGTCTTATGTTTCCGCACCAGTTACCAACAGAAGACAGTTCAACTAGGTTACTTGGAGATAGATGAAGGAAAGATAGATAGGATAGACAGATGGATAGATGATGAAGGAAAGAAACTAGGAAGGAAGGTAGGAACAGCAGAAAAGTATGAAGACAAAAAGGAGTTGATTTAACAAACACCCTAAAAAATTAGCCTTTCAGCAGCACAGCAACTGTTCCTCAAGTCTGTAATTTTTCCACTGCCATTTTGAATGTAGCTGTGTGTTTAGAGGTCAGCAGGTACATGTTCTATCAGGTTGGTAAACAAATACCTATCAGCTGGCAATGGATCCTACTAGACTGCTTTGCTTATGTGTTTATCTGGATTCCTCAGCCTTTAGGTCTGAATCTTGTTAACCCTTAGTACAAAGTTACAGAGCATTATTTTTTCTTTATATTATTGATACCATAGTAGCACCAGTTTGTCCTGAGACCTTCTTGCACTCTAGAGACCCCAGTGCACAAAAATCTATCATCCCCAGAAATATGGATGAAGATTTTTTAAAAGGAGTAATTCCAACCTGCAGGATCTGAATGTCTGTGTACATAGTTGAATGATTGTGAATATGTACATGACCACAAACACAAAACTTATCATGCAACCCTGCTATACTATGCAGTATAAAACACAGGAGCAGTAGGTCAAAATTTGTGAGAAATTACATTCTAATTGCATTAATTACATTAATTTCCACTATTTTCTTTTAAAATCTAGGACTCAATAATTCAAGAAATGGTCTATAAATTAACAAATTACAAACCTTATGATTATAAACAGAACAAAATAAAAGCACTGCTATTTCAAAGAGCATTAAGACACTTTATATTTCAAATACAAATAACATCCTTCAGTTTATAAAGACAGAAGTCAGACTTTACTGTAATATTTAAAACAGCTGATCATCATTAAATCAGAATTCACAATTTTTCAGTTAAATGTGTGTAGGAAGTAATCATGAATCCTACATATTCCCTTAATGAGTTGTTATCCATCTAGCATTTTCCTTAGAAAAAAATCCACCATGTAATCCAATGCATTACTGTTATGCGGCGGGAACTTGTTTTTTCACAGGAAAGGATTAAACCCACAAATTCTATAGCAGAATAAAATGAACAGTTGTACTGTCCTGTAAGTATTGTATGTTGAATAAGGAATTTTATAATGAGGGCCAGTATGAACATTGCACACTGCATTCACAGTATGCGATTTTTTCTCACACAGTAGAAAAACAGACTCACAGGGGTTTTTTCTATCTAAAAATAAATACGCAGAAAAAATATCTGCCCATGTATATCTGTGATCCTTACCCTCGGACTATCTGAACATCTGAATATTACGCTTCTTTCAAAATCTAAAATTCATAAAAATTAAATAAAAAGGCATTAACAATAATGGCATCTTTTTTCTAAAACCTCCAGGCATTAAAAAATTAGTATTCATGAACTCAAGTTTCCAATTAAACCTGATGTACTGTACCTGTAAATGTTTTACAATGTTCACAACTTCTCTAGTTGAATAGGGATAGTTAATAATTCCTTGGTCAGCTAAGCCCCTGAGCTCTCCAAATGCAGCAACCAGTTTCTGCAGAATCGGCTCTGGAACATCAGGACCATATTGTTTAAGCATTGCCAGTTCTGACTGTGGTTTGGGGTTATCAACAGCATGGCAACTAAAAATGTCCCCTACAAAGAAAAAAAACAGCATGAAGTTAAGTAATTTCTAAAGAAGTAGCATCACAACAGCCCCTTCAAGTTTAATACTGCACCTTCAATAGAAAAGGTATGACTCAAAAGAATGCTGAGTACCAAGTTGTTAAAACTGTGAAAAATGCGGAGTATAAGCTACGAAGAACTTCAAGGTTTCCGGAAACACAGAGATCTCTCCTGTCATTTTAATGAAGCTGATATCAGGAGGGAGAAATTAACTTCAAGAAGAAAAACAAGTCAAATGAGTGCAGAAAAAATAAGAGAAAAAAGATTTTAAGAAAACATAACTGGTTGAATGGAACCTATTTGTGAAACCCTTCAAAACACCACAGAATGCAGGGAAATTTTGAAATGCAGGAAGGCCCTAATGCAAACCCAGTTAAGAGGTCTAGAGGAAATACTGAATTTATCTTTTCTCCCTGCCTATCTTGAAGTATGGTAAGAAATTTGGCAAGATACTCTTTCCATACATTGGCATTACATTGATCCCAATAATACAATCTATAAATTGAGTTTATTCATAGAAAGTCTCTGAACAGTTGTACAAAACTTTGCAGGAGCATGATCAGATCCTGCAGAGAAAGGACTTGAATTAAAAGCAGAAGAGAGCCTAAGCTAGAAAAACAGTATCAGCGAAGAACCCCAAAATCTCAACCACACCTCTGCCATGTGTGTCAAAAGCAGTAACACCGGGATGATCAGTTTTGTTTAAAGGGTCCATGTAAGGAAGAAAATTAGGGTATAAAAAGAAATACACTACAACAAATTCTCTTGGGGCAACATAGCTTGGTGAAATTCAGAGCCAATGAGTTTCAGACATGGCATGTCCATTCAGTGGGAACCTCACCTGAAAAACAAAGAACTACTAGGTAATATGGAATTTGGTTTGCACCTGCTTTTTTGAGTATGTTATTTGCAGCAGAATATGCAGTATGGCCAAAGTTAACACGTAAAAGCACACAAATTAAGGTTCCTGCACATAAATGGCCAAGCTAACATAGATAATACAGTCAGTGGCGTCTGGAGAGTATTCAGTTCACAGCCATCGTATAACAACACCGCCGAAACCTTGCCAGAGGCTCACTGGACTCTACAGGCCAATGGATTCTTCATTACTTGCCCTTATGCAACTTAAATTCTTGCTTTTGCTGTGAGATAAAGCTCTAGGGGATCTTTATTGACACAAAGAATTTCTGGGACCTACCAGGAGCTTTCCAAAATAAGGCTTCTGTTGATACGAAAATCATTGATGTGAAATTTGGACAGCCTTACCTGACACCGAGATGAATTCAGTATCTTGTCAAACATATGTATTTTACTAAGGCTATCATAGATGGCCATATGCATGGAGAGGCAAATAAGGATTAAGAAGCAGGTAGCACAGTGCCAGCAGTAAAAAATGCAGTAGCCTTTACTGCTGAAAGGAAAGGAAAGAGCCACCGATCAAGCTACCATCTCTTATACCACACAGGACAGCACCTGAGCTGTGGCTTGTTTGATATGGGGAAAAAAATCGTGAGCAGTTGAGAGAGATGTCAGGTGTCAAGCTTACAGTTAATTTGTCTGCTGTATTTGTATACTACATTCACTCATGAACAAAGATTTCTCATAACCTTGTGTCTGCCATGCGCATCCAGATCCATAAAACAAAATAGTTTTAACACAGATGATCACATATACACAGCTTTTCCCTTCAGGGCAAGTTCAGGCACTTTTATTAAGAAATGTAAATTTACATGATAGTGTCTTATGTGAAACAAAGTATCAATATGCATAAGGGCTCCTTCTCCTCATGAAATCTAATTAATAAAGACAGATATTCTATTAGTCAAGTCTATTAAAGATCATAATTTAATATGAATCACTTACCTAATGTGCCAAAAAAGTCATTACCCAAGAAAGGAAAGCCAGGCCTATTTGCCAGAACTATCATTCTAAAATCAGGATGAATAACTATTACATTTTCTCTCCCCTCTACATGAGCATGATCTGGAAAAGAAATAGAATGTATTACTTGCATATTTAAGATTTGCAATACTGAATGAATGAACATAATTAGATTAGATGAAGAATTCTAAGAATTAGAAGAAAAATTCTTCTACTTTGATTATTAGAATTAGAACTGCTCTTCTTAGAACTAGAAGAACAGTTACAAAAAAGGGCTCAATAGCTTCTTACATGTCATTCAACTGAGTTTTCTGCGTTTCATTTTAAAGTTTCATAGTTTGTTTCACAAAAATTTAACCAAAGTATTTAATTGAAAAAACATAAAAATGCATTCACTCTTCTTGCGGTGCGGACTCCCTGTCCCCTTTATATTTAATTTCACTAAAACAGTGAAGCCAATGGTGAATGAACTGTGCTTTTATATAGGTCTGACATTATCTGATCTGGGAAGACAGGACTGAAATTCCTCCTGGTTACTACAAAAATATGTGAGATGCCAGAGATACATTATTTAACACATGTGAAGACTCTGGTTCTCCAAAACTACTCAGACTGGCCCCATTCAGAACCTTGTTCCCTTTCAGCATGATTCCAGTGGCACATGGTGTTTGGGAAACCTTTAAGTGCCCTAAGAAACGACAGTAATAATTAGGACTGGCTAGCAAAATATTTTAGAATAAGCCCACCTAGAGTTGATAATGACAAGCAAAACTCAGGTGTGCCATGTGAGTGTTGAATGATTGCTACACTCAAACATTATTACCAATATTTTTTAAATGAAACTAATTGCATAAAGTATAGTGTCTAGTAGCATCAAGAGAACATCTCAAACACGGTCTTTTTTTGAAAAATAATGAAAAATATTTTATTTCCTGAAATTCAGATGAATTAAATTCCATCAAATTACAGATACTCTCATCCTGCAGGATATATTTAAATAATGAAGTCAGCCTATAATCAAGTAAGCATATGCAATACTTGATTAGATAAAACCCTTAACAATTTGAGCCTAGGTATACTCATATCTTCATTCGATACCTGATGATACCCCAACTGTCCAGACGGGCATAACCAAGATCATAATTTTGCCAACTAGATCTTTATTTCTTATGGTGAATGAGAAGCAGAGGTCAACTTACACTTTGGGTTTAGTTATTTTTTTTTAATTTTTCAGTAAAATTCACCAGAACGCTAATTTAAGAAAACATTTGTGGTTATTGCAAAAGTAGTAAAGCAAATGACTGTAAATTCTTTAATTGATAACTTTTTAGCAACAAACAATTTATCCATTTGGACTGTTTTGTGTCTCTGCTGAGCAATGTAATTGCTGAAAACAAGCAACATGTCACATTTTACTGTAAATGATAAAACACTTTCACTCTACTTACTGGCAACAATTCGCCTTCCATCTGACAAAACCATTTCCCCACTTTCTACTAAAGTTTTTAAGATACAGGTGACATTTGTTGGTGCTTTGTCTGCCTCATCAATTACCAAAATATGTCCGAACTTCACTGCTTTTACCTAGAAGAGAAAAAAATCGTAACATCACTACCACCCAAAAACCCTACAAGGAGCTGCATTACTGATTTCTCAGTGAGCAGCAGCAACACGTCAGCGGCACTGAGACAAGAAAGGGACTCAGAACAGGGATAAGCTGTGACCAAACCAGAGTAAGAGGAGGCAGGTGAGACAAGAAAGGTGGGTGTTTCCATTTCTTCTGGACAGGGATGGAAAGGGGTGTGCTATGTAGGGAAGTGAGTAGCCTGACTGTGAATGACTTGAAGTGCAGACAGAGAAGTGCAAAGCCAGTTTGCATCTAGACTGCCAACATGTAGCTGAAAGAACTAAAGAATGTCTGCAACAGCTGTCTGGAGCCCTACTTAGCATGTAGGTGTGAGGTGCTACAAAGGAGAAGGAGGAAAATACCACTCTATCAGTTAGAATGTGTCAGGTTAATTCTAAATTATTTTCCATACTCATTTTGTGTGTGGAGACTCCCAAGATTATAATCTTATTCACATTTGGCACAGCAAATGTGACCAAATAAAAGTTAATGAAATGTTTGTTACCACGCTCGCTCACTATGCCATGAAAAATCAAATCATGAACATTTTAAATTTTAAATCAAAAACATTTCCAAATATAAAATCCAAATGCTACTACTGACCAGTGGTGAATCCTCATATATAATAAGACCATCCTTTACAGAAGGTTGTAGAGTAAGGCTTTGTACAGTGGTATCCCTGAAATGTGGAAAAGCAGACAGTATTAATTAAAAATACACAGGAATTTTAGTTACAATAAAATGGAAAATGAATAAATGAAAAACTGAATACTCTCTTTTTCTAAGAGGAAAAACTGTCTTTTTTTAGAACACTTGAATAACTGGGAACAACAGTGTGCCAGCTTAGTGGTCAAATGTGAGTATCCCTGTATCTGCCAGGACTTTCACAGTAGTTCTTCATTTCTCATAAACCCTGAAAAAAAAATCACTGAGAAGAGAATCAGTATCTTTTGTATGTAGGCACATTATTGATGTTACTATTTCTAGTTAAGTATGCTGAAACTGTCATTTATGTGACAAACAGGAATTGTTACTGTTTTAGCCGTTCTTTTCCACATATAATCAAGCAAAACACCTACAAACAAACAAAACAGACAAATCCAACCACCAATTGTGGAATTCTAAAAATAAATTATTTTTAGTTCTATCTAAGCCCTACTGGTTTGCTACATTTTATATCATGAACAGTATAAGTTCTTAGATGGGACAGAGGCTTTAGTGGCACAGTTTCTTTTTGAAATTTTGTGTTTGACTTGCTCAATTGACTTTTTTCAAATTTAAAATAGTGCTAATTAGAACCTGTAATGAGAATATTCCTTAATCTTCACTATTTTCATCTATTTCAACCACCACTGAATGTACAGATAAACAAAAAACAGTTGCAATTCAGAAAGGTGAAGCAACAGACATCACCACAACGGATTCACCTACATAAATGATGTCCATAACCTAGGGAAAGCCCCTCCTGATCATATAAAATACTTGCCCAGACCTTTGTCAAGATCTGTATAACCAGCCCCATTTACTTTGGGTTCAGAGGGACCAAGGAGCTAGAGAATAATCCAGAGGTGGGTCATTACAGAAGGTCCCCATGACTCCCACGGTTTCATGGGCAACAGGAAATTCAATCTTAGGGCAAGGAGGCTATACCATCCCCTTCCTTTGGTATTTCAAAATTTGGATTAGTCTGTGTCAAAAGAACGATGGGCTGATCACAGGACAAAACCCACCAGGAGAGCGTCACTTAACACAGCTTGAGATCCACATACTGGTCCATCGGTAAGGTTGGTAACCTTTGCACTGTAGGTAACATTTGATGCAACAAAAATCTCTCACCTTTCACAGCCGTGCTGTAACAGAACTGTTTGCTTAAGCCTAGCTGACTCACTCTTCCAAATATCTACTTAGTTCTATCTTTAATTTTGCAGCACCTTGTAAAAAACCAACAATTCTGATAAGCTCCATGGGTACAGGAAATCAAACAGTACTGTTTGCAGCACACTATTAAGTGGCCAGCTTCCAGTTACAGTTTTAAACTGAGAGTATAACTTGCACACTTCCTTTATTTAAAACTGCTGTCAGCAGGATTTCTGTCCCTAATAACTAATAATTTCTTGTTTAGCTTTAAGACCACAATTGATTTATCTCACAGTTCCCATGCGCGGGGATAAAGCAGAGGGCAGAAAGAGAGACTTCTAATGTTCAGCTACTTGATCTGAGCTTTAATCCAGGAAGGGAAAGGTTACAAAGCCAGGACCACCTTCACTTCATTTAACCCCATCAAATGGGGTTAAATGTCACAAGTAGGCAACCCTGCCCCAAACAGTTATATTAACATTGTATTCACTTGCAACATACAATTTTTTTAAATCACTAAAACAAGCAGTAGCACTAATCTATTATCTTAGAAATCCTACTATGGACACAAAAACCAAGCTTCTACTGTCATCCTGCTTGTCTAACCAATTTATACACTGGGCAGAGAAATCAATAACAGATCCAAAAATAACAACAAACCAGTGATTTTTGTTTCTTGAACACACGCTATTTAGGGACTAAATTCTCATATAGTATGTATCACCCTACCTCCCCTATCAGTTAACATTTCTGGTTCAAGCCTATACAGTTGCAGATGCAGAAGAACTTTAAAATGTGTAAACTAAATGCTAGAGTATATGAAAGTCACAGTCACAGGTACTAATTAGTCAGAAATAACTCATGGAAAAATGTTCTGAGGAATTGATACAAAGTAGAAAGGGGAAAAATTTGTCAAATCTGAACTGTGATCTCTTTAAAGTAATAGAAAGGTGAGAAAATGAGAGGATCCAAGAAAAGCATAGACCAAGAACAATGTAAAGGAAGACGCATTATAGGATGCTTTACAGATCATAAATTTGCACTTAGGAGCTAATGCATGAAAAACAATAAACTGAACAGAACACATCAGGAAATGAAGATTTTTAGTGGTGCTGTGGATGGTCACAGGTGATGACGCAAGAAAAGACAAAAATGTCAAATGATGTTTTACTGTAACATGAAACAGTTTATTTTACTTTTGCTGAGCTAATGAGTTAATCCTCTGGCTCTGAAGAGATTACTTACAACCCCCTAATATGGAATACTAAATTGTGCTTAGTATTCTATAATAATCAGCAGCCCACACAAATCGTTAGGACGATCTCATTCTTCAGAGAAGGGAGAATTGATATATTTTTGGGGAAAATAAACATTAGAAGAGTTTACAGTTCATTTAAGTGCTATTACAAAAATAGCATAATCAAAAGAAATACAGAAGGTCTCAAACTGAAATAAAAATTGACATTCTGAATCTATCTTCTTTTTTTCTTATTTTATCTTTCTTCTACTTTGTTGATATTTGGCCTTAATATTTAAGGAAATATATTGGGGGATTTGCACTGTATTACAGAAGTTAAATATAAGTCAAATATTAATTCCATTGGCTTGATAACTTAAGTGTATGCAAAACTCCTGTATTTGCTTAGGCTATTACATTCAGACGTATATAAGAATGATTTTACAAGGGTTATTACAGATTAATGCTAATTTTCCTTTCAGATTCATATGCTGTACACTTATATATCATTAATTTCTGTTCTTCAGAAACCTAACATGACCCAAACACAGTAAAGACTGGCTAAAAATAAATTGTCTCCTTAGGGCTTTTTCTTAAATTTACACTTTGTAATGAATTATGTAAATGTAAAGACAGTGAAATATAGAAAGATAAATATACACTAAGTCTGAAATATTTTTGAACAACAATGCAAGCAGCATTTCCTAAAGTAAAATATGTCTGGCACTCAAAATTCCCACAGGAAAGAAACTAAAAACTCCAATTCACTTTCACTTAGTAATAATAGCATCTTAATATTAACTAATAGGCTCTAACAAAGACATGAATACCAAAACCTCCTAATTTAATCACATTTAGCACCCAAGATAAAAATAGGTCTGACACAAAGAAGCAAGACTGTAGTGTAGGAATGTAGAAGTGAGTGAGAAAAGCTGTCTGACATACTGTCATCTTACTCAACTGAACCAATTTTGTCTTCGCCTGATTGTAAAAGAAAAATACGAAAAGCTCACTAATGTCTTTCTTAAGATTGTACTTTTATTTTTATCGAGGAAGCCATCTCACAAGTGCGCCACTAAAAAAAAAAGGAAGAAAAAAAAAGAAAAAAAATATTTATTACTGAAATACAGCAACTTCTCTGACAGCACCACTCAATTCATAGTAGGACTTCTGAGAATTCTTCTCATGTTTTTTATTAGCTCATATCACTGTCTTTTATTTATTTTTTGCTACTGCTGCATTATTTACGCTAAAGGCAGCTATTTCTGAGGTCTGCAGGCTGACTCAAACATACTACTGTGACAGTTTCTGTTTCATTGACAGCAATGCCTTCCTTCTGGAGAATAACTATGAACTGAGTCAGGAGAAATTTCCATCAACCTCAGAGAGTCAGATGTTATCGTCTAGCTTAACAAAGGTGCTCCAACGCTTTATTTTAAGATTCGAGTCCCCAGGAAGGCTTATGCCCAAATACAGGACACAGTGTCAGGGCCCCAGCTAACATCACAAGCACTCACATTCCCTGGAATTACTCCATCTTGACAAGTGCAGAAGAATACAGTCCTGGCTTCTGCATGTACTTACTCTGAGGCTAAAACGGTAAGCGATTATCTGTGCAAGGCAACCTTGTGTTTTAGGGGTCCCTGCTCTTGGTAACAAGGTTACATAAACCAAGCTCAGGTTTGGCCTCCTTCTCATCCACCAAATGAAACTTTATAGTAGTTGAAAGGAAAAATCAGAGATGCAGAATGTATGCTCTAGAAATGGTTCTTCATTTCTGTGAGGCATCTATTATCTAAGTATCTATGTATTTAGATATGTATTTCTCCTCAACTGCATGTCAATCAGACCTGAATATACCGAATACACCCATCTGCTGTGACCTAATTTTAAAGAGTATTTGAAAAATAATTAGTCCAAAGGCCATTCGAAGCTGTTAATTGGTTAGTTAATCCACCGATGGATTATCCTGATGAAGAGCAGGCAATCTCAACACAAAGAATCAATCTGCATGCTTTTGACATTTACAAATTATTTTCTTTAGCCAACCCATCACAGAGCCATTGCATTGCATGATCTGACTGCTATGTTTAGGAAATTCTGAAATATCTGAAAAGCCATCCAGATGTCTCATTGCTCTGTTAAAAATGACCCAGCAAACCCTTTTGACTTATCTGTATGCACTGATAATTAAATCCACTGGGTTTTTTTTCCAGCTAGCCTGTGACAGCTACTCAGCAGGACACAAGTTTGTTTAAAATGCAAGAAATTATTTGGACTACAAAGGTACTCATTACTCAGAATGACTGCAGGTGGCAGAAGAAAGGTCAAAGGGCATTATGTTTAATTCATGTTATATGCTTAAATCTGAAGTTACACAATTACTTATGTGTGATCCATCTGCCAAAACAAGATGCAAAATTCACTCACCCTAATTGGAAAATCCATAAATGGGGAAACATGACACCCTGCAGCTTCCCTTACTGTTTGTAAGGATACATTTAATTGGGTAAACAGTGAGAAATTCTTACTTCAGCTTTAGAGGAAAATGAAAAAACAGCGTCTTCTAACCTGAGCTATTTCTCCATAACAGCCATGCACCAGGATATTAAAGCTGAATTCAATTCCTACAAAAAAGACAAATGAAGTAGCTTTCTAACACTTAGAATCTGACAATAGCAGAGCTAGACAGCCAGCTTATGAAAAGCTAACATTGGAAACAGGGACCGTCAGCTGGCATGAAATCTTGGAAGCTTTGCATTGCAACTCTGAATTGACTGAAAATGTATTTAAGAAAACCACTAAAAAACAAGTAAAAAACCATGAAGACACCTATTATATAGTCAATACACTCAGTGCTTCACAACATAAATCTTCATGACAAAAATGTGTCATCACTTCTTTCCAAACATGAGCTACATAAAGAATAAAGCACACACTATAAAGTACAACATTAAAAGAAAATAATCTAAACATTCATGACTCATGAATCATGAGGAAAAATTACCTAGACTTCCGTTTTGTGGCTGCCAACAAACAGAAACACAACACCCCCCCGCCTGTTTGCTGTGTTCAACTGAAATAAACCAGTGCAGCTATAGAACACTTCCTTCAATAGCCCACTACAGAGATAGCTTTTCTATATTGTTCATTTTTAAAAACAGACCGGAAGAGCTATATCAGCATTTAAATTATTTCAGGTGGTCCTGTATTCTTTCAAGGGATGATAATCAAGTTCAATTTTGAGAACAAGTACACTATAATTCTACTATCCACCTGTGTCTTTGGCAAAGGAAGCTATTTCTTCCGAAACAACTTTTTAAATTAGAATTTTAAAAATCTGAAGTCAATAAAGCTAAAAGGGTAGTTTTAAATTATCTCAATAGGGGAAACAGATAATTAGATTTTATACTGATTACATGTGCTGAAAAAGAGGGAAAGAAAATTAAGATCTAAAGATTAATGGACAGTTTGTAGTAAGTACTGCTTGTAGGGACACCATAAGCTCATTTTCCTACCCCAAACTTCCCATTAATTTGATTGTTAAAGATCACAGCAAAATTAGTTTATTTTGAAAAGGATAACATATGCAAACTCAGGTAAGTTTTGGAAAAAAAGATCATCAGATTACTATAATTTATTAGGGAACTAGAAAAGGCACAACACAAAATGTAGTAGATTTTTTAAATGAGCCCTGTATCACATTTTCCAATCATCAGTCACTAGAATAAATATAGTAACTCTGACAGGAAGATGTGATATCAAATCAAGATGTGATAAGCAAATTGTTTGAAATGAAATGCATTGGGACACACAGAATAAGGTAGTGCGGTATCTTGTAAGAGAATAGTAAGATCATCAGATACAAAATAGAATTTCTACAGCAGTTAGTATTCCATTGACAGTGTCAAACATCACATTTACAACAAAGACAAATTGCTTTAGCATTTACGTCAATGCTTAGAAAAATGAGTTACCTCAACTTGTAAGAAAAGATATCACGTGGAGAACTAAGAACATGGCTAATTTAGGGGTAAAACCTGTTTTAACAAAAGCCAAAGAAAAAAACTTCCTACATTCTCTATTTTCATGAAAAGGCATCACATGATATTTACAAGCTGTTCTAACTTTTTTGACTTCATAGATAACAACCTCACACTAAAAAATATTCCCTCTTTTTGTCATATGACTCTAAGGATTCATATCATCTTTTTTCACAATAAACTAATTTCCTAGAAGATTATTTTCTTGATACACAGGAGAACAATGGGACAGAACTAATAATTTCACATCTGCAGATTCACTGAGGTTTTGAGCACCAGAAAATCCATTCATAGCCAGCAATAAATTATTGATGTAGATTACACTGCAGTCTACTCATCAAAAGGTTCTATTTCTGTAAGTGGTGGTGATGCTCTTAGGCAGATCTACATACTGAAAATAATGCATTAGAGTTGAAGTTGACTAGCTTTACTTATCATGACTTCTGTGGCCACATCTGTAGCAGCTCAGGGGACGGATCCAGTTCTCCCACTAGCTAAGAGTAACCAAGATCCCATTGCAACAGAAAAGGATCAGTACTCTTTAATCCTGGACATTTTCAATTGTATAGAGGAATGCCTGTGATGAACAGTCTGCAGAGGAGATTGTGGGCTCCAAATTTTGTGTTTCCTACAGCTAATCCATGGCCAACACAGCATGAAACTGGAAACATATGTGAGAAACTTCTGCTTAACAACCACTCGTTATTTACATGCATATCATAACAATAAATAAATGATCTAGAAATTATCAAATTTAATCTCATTACACACTGTTTTCTGAAAACAATGTTGAGTCTGAAGCTGTTTCCTAATTTCCACAACTTCAACTACTGCTCCTACTGACACATTTGAGCATCAGCTAAGGACAGTGCAAATGGTCTCCCCACATGCAACAACCATGGCTGGATTATATAATTTTAGGAAGATAAAATAAACTCATTTTAACTTTTTTTCTTTTTGGAAGACACATTACTACGACATCCCTAGAACAAAAGCTAGCTGGGGTCATCCAGCTGCTACCTTGCAGAAATTGTTGCTAAATCACAGAATCAGAGTGGTTGAGGTTGGAAGGCACTTCTGGAGGTCATCTAGTCCAACCCCCCTGCTAAAGCAGGGTCACCTAGAGTAAAAGTATTCAAGATAGTGTCCAGTGTCCAGATTTTGAGTATCTCAAAAAATCAAGGAGTGCAATGTATACCAAACTTAAAAGAAAAGGTTTTAACACAGAAAAATGAATGTGATGCCTTCCTGAACCTAGCAAACGTGTTTCTTAGAACACAGATGTTCACTCTGCAATTGATTTTTTGTAAAGGGACTATCAAGACAGAGAGGATTTTGTTTGCTATCAGAGCAATTAGGAGCACAACTCATAATGGCAGACAATAATTTCAGAGATTTCATGTTACCAGTAGCTCTTTTTAGCTATGTGACTTAAAGCAAATCCAACACCAGCAGAACAGAGGTGGCAGCTTTCACAAGTCTTGAGGTGACACTTTGTGTTCTCCCCAGTATTTTTCCAGTTGTTTTTAGTTGCCTAAATTAGTATATCAGAATAAATTACAGGTAATATTTTTCTGATTTTTTACGCTTTTGTTTAAAGCGTAGCAGTGTATTTTGATGAATGCTAAGATCAGATAACAACATGTGACTCCAAAAACTTGATGCATATATATTAATCCATATGCCTACACATTTAGAATCTTATTTATACCACCAGAAACTACCATAAAAATTGTGTTACTAAAGTTTACATCTTCCTAGTCAGAACTTAGCCTTTTAGGAAACTTTCTATCAGAAGTCTCTTCACAATGAAAACAAACCACAAAACCCCCACAAAACCAAAAAAACCCTGAACAAAACAAAAAATTCCTTCCAAAATCCCCAAACTGGAACAACAGATCACTGAAAACAAAAGGACAAATGCTGTAGTTCTGTAATA
Source organism: Struthidea cinerea (assembly GCA_013397865.1). Lineage (NCBI taxonomy): Eukaryota > Metazoa > Chordata > Aves > Passeriformes > Corcoracidae > Struthidea > Struthidea cinerea. Next base: position 1,588,592 of record VZTI01003755.1, on the reverse strand, counting down.
TAGTCAACACAAAAATAGAAACTGCAAGGAGGAGAAATAATTTTATTTGAAATATAAAAAATAGCCTGAGAGCATGACTTAATTTCAAATCGAGGTAAACTTAAAGGTCTAAATGACAGATAAAGAACATCTTACTCCAGCATAACTCCATAACAATTCTTTGTGTGCAATTAGTTACTAAATAAGAGAAGTAAAATTAATCTTTTTTTTCTTTGATCACATCAAAGGAGACAACAATTTAAAGTCCATGATACTCTCTTCTGACATTTTTATGTAGGAGGGCTGGGAGCTTACAGTTTTATACTTATCTATTACTCTCATCAGTGCTAAGAAGAATTTCACAATCTTAACAGGGCGTATGCTCTTGCCTGAGTCTTCTCTAAAGTTTTACTTTTTTTTCTTCTTTCTGTGGAAGCTGCTTAGTTTTAGAGACTTTGTAATTCAAAGCAAGATATTGTCATGAGGAATAAAAAAAGCAAGATATAATAAAACATAAATATATAGTAATGAATAATAAAGCAAGATATCCTCTTGAGGGGAAGCAGAGGGGCAGGCACTGAACTCTTCCTTGTGGTACCCAGTGACAGGACCCAAGGGAATGGCCTGAAGCTGTGGCAGGGGAGGTTTAGATTGGCTATCAGGAAAAGGTTCTTCCCCCAGAGGGTGTTTGGGCACTGGAATAGGCTCCCCAGGGAAGTGGTCACAGCATGTCTGAGTTCAAGAAGAATTTGGACAATGCTCTTGGGCATATGGTGTGACTCTTGGGGACGGTCCTGCGCAGGGCCGGGAGTTGGACTTTGATGATCTTTGTGGTTCCCTTCTAACTCAGGATATTCTATGATTCCATGATTATCAGTTTCCATGAAAATTATTTCCCTGATTTAATGAAATACCAATTTAGTCTACCAAATTTAACTTTAGTTTTTTGTGTAGAACCACTGGAAAATTCTTTCCACATCACTCACAGGAGAGATAGCAAAAGTAGTAACAGAAAGGTTCATCAAATAATGAGGCTTTCCAGAGTTCATTAATTCAGGAGCAACACAAATACTTGACTCTGTTACATTAACTTGCAGAACATCAAATTTTCTTACAGACACTTTCTTAGTTACTGGCTGTAAAAACAGTACATGTTTAATTTCTATAAAGAACTCTTAGAAGTTCTTTAATATTAGACAAGGTAAAGCTGTTGTTTATTCTGTAACATGTAGCCAGTGTCCCGGGTGAACAAAATGGAGACAACCATACCAGGAGGGTAAACAAAATTTAGGATTTCTCTGCTGAAACTTACTCTTGTAGGAAAGGAGTGACAGGGAAAACCTGGTAGACGAAAGTTCTTCCTTAACACAGAAAAGTAGCAAAATGCTTCCTAAGTGCAGTCCTAGGAAGAGGCTGTGCTGAGCCTATGCCATACTACCTGTTTCCATAACCCCACAATTAATGCAATGAGAAAGCTGGTCAACTCCTGATCAGCTCCTAATATTAGGGAGTACACAAGAAGAACCAGCCAACTTTTTGAATAATTTCTAAGCACACATTTTTCTTAATTTCTGTCGTTATTGAATCTAATTGCAGCTTCCTTCCATTAAGATTTTCTGCTTTATGGTACCAAAATGATTTATACGACTTACAAATTTCAGGAATATAAAACTTTCCAATGAGGTGCTGTATGAAAGGTTAAGAGAAAGGATTTATAACCTCCATAAGCAATCGAAACCTTTAGGTCAGGCTGACCCCATGTGAATCAGTTGCAGAGCGAGTAAATATAGATGTCAGAAAGAAAGTTTAAGGAAAAACACACTCCTTTTTCTGTCTTTTATCGCCTATCATCATCTTGAAGTACAAGACATAAAATGTGAGATTTTAAAATTACTCCTGGTAATAGTTTATTGCCTCTAAGGTAAATACTCCCTGCTTGAATGTCATTGAACACATGCAGAGTTAGAGCAGCAGAACTCCTTATACTCCTTCATCAAGACAGTAAAAAAACCTCCAAACCAACAAAAAACCTCACCCTAACCAATTTGTCAAGATCTGTAATTCAGATATACAAGCACCATTAAAAGCAGTATATTTAGAAATACTTTCCTTGGCATTAAAGGTATTTCCGGTAGCTAGCTAGGAAACCTGAAGGAATACACAGGGCTATCAAAGACATAGTGCACATTCTAGAATATTTTCCAATAAAGTACATCTAAGCCATAAGCTAGTGACTGAATTTCCCCTACAAAGTATGTAAAAGCTTACTAGAGAACTGTTCAGGTTTTTTGTAAACTTGGTCTTACTTTGTTTTGCAATCCACAAGAGTATACTAACAATACTGTAATCCTTGTTTAAACACCCTGTAAAGTTTAACCAAAATATTATCTAGACTGAGTTCTTCACACAGGATTTCAAAATGCTACCCAGGAAATAGAAATTTCTGATTTTTCTATATTTGCAAATTATTTTTGTAAACTGCATAGGACTGCTCACCATTTTCTGCTTAATTTTCTACTTCAACCTATCTCTAAACCCCTGTAATCATAAGCAGTACCTTACAGAGACTATAGAACACTGTATTGGCAAGACAATAAATGCACATTTTTCCTAGTGATGTATCAACTAGCATGCTGTAATTCATACATTCTATAGCCCCACGAACACCCCAAACATGGTGCTTACACAACTGAGCTATATGAATTCATACTAAAGCACTGTTCTGCTTCATCACATCTCACTGGAGAACACACAGAAAGACAGAAATGCTGTAGTACTTTGTGACATAACTGGGATTGCAAAAATGACAATGTGTTTTATCCAGACGGAGTGAGTGGCTGCTCCAAGCACGAAAGTTAACACAAAGCTGAAAGTAGGAGGTCACAAAAGCAGTATTTCACACAGAAGTGATGGAAGTCCAGAAGAGGTAGAAAAAAGGAAAACAGCAGTAGAAAAGTAATGAGATAGAGCCATCCAAGTATCAGGAATACAAGTACAAGACATTTGAAGACAAAAATCTGTGTGAGAAAGTGAGAGAGAAAGTGTTACAGACACCATGTTGTTAATGGGCAAAAAACCAAAGATCGACATTTTTATTAGCACTATTTAAAAAACAGTGATTATGGAAAGAGACAGGGTGATGAAGCTAGGAAGTTGAAGACAAAGAGATAAAGACTAGGAATGAAGCTGAAATGGGATTCAGTTCAACTAAAAATTAGTCTTCTAGACATATTTATTCCTTATTTCAATTTATTGGTTTCAAGTTCGTGTCATAAAAAGCAGGCAGATAATTTCCTATTATTTCAGCTTTTGAATTGTCTTCAGTTGGTTTATTGTCTTGAAGTCTGTTTTTTAGCATGTGATGTAATTTTCTGATCCAAACTTTTACGGGTGAGAAAGAAATACATGCACTAAGCAGAAGTGCCAAAGGAAAAAAGCCAAAAAGCCTTTACTATGTAAAATGTTTCTTTCCTGATGAGTGATATATTCAAACAACTTTTCCCTCACACAATACCTTATGCTCAGGGAAATCTCTCCAGAAATGACAGCAAAATATTACTAATTTTTTGAACAAAGTTTGACATCAGCACACTTTGACTTCTATGTCCTCATGTATCAATGTGATTGCATCACATTCTTGTACCCACTCCTCAACCTGTCAGCTTATTGCCTCTTCCAGACACATTCCTGTGGTCTGTGTGCCACTTAGCAGGACAGGGGGTCTTCAAACAGTAAGAACACATTAAACTTCAGAAACATGAGTTTTAATAACATGAGAAGTTTTACTAAAACCACAGAGTATGGAAATCTAACACATTCTTACCTATGCAGCTGTAAATACTCTCTGGGTCTGTTTAAAAGGTGAAGGAATCTGTCAACAACCTTGTTTTTCCCAACACCCTGCAGTAAACAAATATCATAGTAAGACATAATACAGATGTACATATTTAAAAGTTACAAAGACAGAAAAGATAACTCTCCACACTCCTTTATAGGTAAATACAACTTCAATCTATTTCAGAAAATTCTGAACACATGTTGATTATATGTATTTTATTTTATATATATTCACGAAATACTTACCTGTCTTACTAGAAATAACCAGAAATAGGATTGTGTCCGTAGAGTTATGTCACTCCATATTAAAGGATGCACAGCATCCTTTAACTAACACAAGTTTTTCCAGCCTTTTTATTTCACAAAGGTATTGCAATGTCGATCCTAGGAAGTTGTCTTGCACTTAAGAGGAAAAGTTAATTCTTGGTGGTCATAGGAAACATCCTGTGACTGTCACACGGAATTCGGGCACAGCCTTGGTAATAGTTACTGATCCCATTCCACTGGAGTTACCAAAAGAGACCCAGATGGAATCAGAATTCAGCTGGAGACAAAATTGACCTATAACTCTATTGCAGGATGTCTGCATTAGCAAGCTGTGCAAACTGATGACAGTGAATCAGGTGTTGCCAACACCCTGGTGTGCCCTACAAAAGCATTTTGGGAACTGGTATATCAGTTCAGGTCTAACCTGGTCCCAGGGAAGGAGTTATCAAAGAGCATGAATTAGGTGGGCTGCTGGAGAACATCCTTCACTTCAGCTCATCCTAAGAGAGATGAGTATGTATCAAATTGCAGTAAGGAGATTCCCTTCAAAAGTACATTCTAGATCTGGTCTAAAATGCTAATATAGATGCAGGCCAAGATGACAGTCACGTGCAGAAATTCCTATTCCTCCTGCAAGCATGTGGCTGCAGACTTGGAAGCTCAGAATGCCAGTGAGAGTGCTAAAGGTTGCAAAGAAAAAGGAAAAGAAACAGTAGAAAGAAAAGCTCAGTTATAACCGAGCCAAAAGCTGTTGAACAAGACCCTGTCCCTCTGCTGAGATTCTCGCTCGGATTGCATGAATGCATCTAGTAGTCCACACCAGTGTAAAGAAGATAAATATAACCCAAAGAAAGATTAAAGAGATTAGATTAAACCAATTTGAGATTCACTAATCTGTTTCACTTGGCATTGAAACAGAATAGGAGCCTTCAGAGCTGCAAGTTATGACATTTATGACTGTAAGTTCTAGCAGAGTGATGGTAACTGCCAGCTGCAGAATTGCAAACTGTTTAAGCTGCTTAAAATGGGACCACAGTCTCTCCTCTGACTACATTTGTAAGAATGGAAAATCACGCACATATGTATAATAGTTGAAATCACAGAAGGAGAGTTCTCACCATGAGAGAAGGGGAAAAAATACTGCAGAGGAGACAAAAATAGAACTACCTACATTCTACTGCAGACTTGACTCCCACACAGAAGAGCCAACTCTGTTAGTGCTCTGCCACACGCCTCCTCACAAATCTTCTTCCATCTGATTCTTCAGAAGAATTTACAGCTTTACACAGGTCTAGTAAGAAGCTGCAACACACTTAACACTTTTCACCAGTAGCTTCTGAAAACTGTCACCTGAAACAGTTCTCCACTGTTGTGAAGGGGGATGAAATTGTGCTCACAGGTTCTTGCAGGAACTTACAGGACATACGCATTTGGGGGAAAATATGCAAGTTCAGAGATTTTATCAAAGACATTAAAAGACATTAACCAGAAACAGGCTAAGAATCTCCTAGTGGTGCACAGACAGTTTTATTCACGTATGTTTCCTGCTACTTGCAGTCAGATGCTTAAATCATAAATGGGTGAATAAACAGGAATACTCCTAATGTCAAGCACAAAACACCCATGCTGAAAGCAGCTTCCTTTTCTAAGAGAGCTAAAGATGGCTGGGCAGATGTCTGCACACAGTTTCTGTACCCATCCCAAGCAGATTGCGTATCCTGTTTCAGTGCAGAGCGGGACTCCAGCCAGCTGTGGCAAGTACAAAGATGATGAAATAATCAACACATTGAATCAATGTAAAACATACTTAATATTAAACAAAGTGGTTACCGTAATTTAAAAAAAAATGGCTTTCATGTGCATTAACTGAAAGCACATGTGGTTTTCATGTTTATGATAGATTCTTAGAATTATGCCTGAAAAAAAAATATTTTCCCAACTATAAAATAACACTGCTAGTGTTTTTCTTCCTCTCCCATTCCAACAGAAAGAGGAACAACTGGTTTTGCATATTTCTTGTTATCACCAAGTATATTAAGAGGAGAGCACCTCACTTCTGAGAGCCCTCAGAGGACACAAGCATGGTGCAGGGCCACTGTGGAGGAAGGGAAAGAGCACAGTTACCAAAGTAATCCAGTGAAGTCAATGGGAGCTGTGCCATGACCACATCTCACCCCTTTTTCATTTTATCTGTGCATCTCACCAAACTCTCCACATATCTCCTTTTATTTAATTTTAAGTATACTTCAATTTCAGAACATCATGCATTTTTTAAAAGGTGCATGCAGTATTTAAAAGCCAAAAGGCATTCCCACCAGGTTTTAGCTATTATAAACAAGTTAACATTGCCCAACTTCTAGACTGAACTGCTTCAGAGGGTACATTGTGTGCCTTCACAGAGGCTGTGGTGTACCACATAAAATCTCTGGCTGGCAGCAGTAGCTGGAGCAAAGTTCACGTCAAAGCTTTTTGATTCCATCCCTCTACATTCCTGCTTGATGACAAGTTACCACTCCTCTTTGTCTCAGCTACTCCACTGAGAAGTCACAATATAATAGAAAGGAAGGAAGAGACCAAAGATATTCAGAAGGCTCTCTAGCACCATTAAGAAACTGCACAAAAAAGAGCTTGGATGAGTTTGTTCCTTAAGTACTATGCATTAGTGTAAGGCCAAGAAAAGCAGGTTTGTCCCAAATTCACCTGACCTCCATGAGATAAAGAATATGTGTAGTTGTCTTCTTCACGTGAACAAGAAATGTGGAAAAAGCTAACACATTTTGGAAAAAAACCCCTCTAAACCAACTCTAGTTACAGGCACCTCAGAAACAAGAAATCACAAAAACAGCAACAAAGTCACCCTCCTTCACCCTGACTGCCGAGGATCAAGCTGGATCTTCTGGACACCCACACAGCTAGCAGTAAACTATTTGAGCACAAATAACCTGAACTACCTTTCATATGAACATACTAAAAGACTGAGTTGAACTTGGACTGGATTCAGAACACAATCTCATATAATTCTGCAATTATTGCAGCCTAAGGTAACGTTCAGAGGACAAGCCAGTTTGCCATTAACACTTGCTGTGTGCTACTTATATACACACTACTGCAGTCACTTAATTAACAGAAATACAAACATGTTAATTAGAGAGAAAAGAACATCTGTGTTGGTGTTTCAGCTGAACGGAATAAAAATACTTCAGAAAGCAAATATTAGACAATTTTTACTCCATCAGACATATGGGACAACTGAAATAGAAAAAGGGGAAGTAAATATCTGCACTAATGAATAACAAACAAGAAATTATGCAATTAGAAGGCAAAATAATGCCTTAGTTAAAAACCCTTCTAACTGACATTGTAAGTCATTCATACCAAGGATGAAATGACTTAATCTCCTAGCAGAAGCTGCAGTTTCAAATATAAACAAGGTTATTGCAAGTCCCAGCAGGCATTTTGCAATTCAGGGTGCAGACCTGACAGTAGTGGGACAAATTTATCCCCTGCACAGCCCAAAAAAAGTCAGTAAAGTTATAGTCCAAAAGAAGTGGACCCAAATTTATGAAATTAACAGTCTGCCTCTTAGCAAAAAAAAAAAAAAAATCTAAACCATGCTGCCTCATTTTTATTTTCTTTTAAATTATTTGCAGACCTAGCAGAAGCAGCTAAAGAGGTTGCCATGTTGTGCTCTTCAGTACTGCCCTTCAGCTGAAACACTGCAATCACACGTTCTCCATATCAGAGCACAGCTGTTGTGCATAGCAGAGCACCTGTTTCATTACAAAAGAATGAAACAAATTTTGAAACTGGTAAAAAAGCAGTTTATCACTTTTTCACCTTAGGAAATTTAATTTTATAATTAATTTTAAAAATTGCATTGTTAGAGAATGAAAGACAAATTTGACTTAACAAAAAGTTTTAATACACAGAATCCTCATGTCAAAGTTCTCAGTTTCTAACTTCATAGAAAGCACTGTATTATCATTACCACAGAAACTTTTGGCTGAACAATGAAAATAAAGAAAATGAAAACACTTTTGATAACGCACAGTTTCTAGCACTGGGTCTGGCACCAAACCACCTTCCATGGCCACAGCTTGCCTGTTTCTGCCAACAAAGACATTTGCAATGCATGTATTTTGGTTGAGGCTGCAAGTTTTAGACCAGAGGAAGTATCTCTGGTTTTCTAAAAAATGTACTGTTATCAGCAAAGCAACAAGCAGTACCTACACAGAATTATTTCACACACTCCAGGTGTTATGAAGCCCTGCTTGGAACACATGTGAATAATGCATTTTAATAACTGCAGAAGGTGTGCCACCAGCAGACACTAGACATTGCTACCAGAGGACCACTGCAACTGACTCTATCATTGCTACTGAGCCTGAATGTTAGCAACAAACTTAAATAGCTGTGCAAAAGCAGTGGTGATTTTAAATCTTGCCCCAGCTACAATCTACATATTTATCAGTTACAACAGTAAGTGTTCTGTGGTTTAGTATCACATTTTTTTTATTACAAGTTTATCATCTGGGGCATACAAAAATTATAGCGACAGCAAAAGAGGAAAATTTCACTCTAAAAATCAACTTAATTCCCTGATAGGAATCATGAATGGAGTGCTTTGGATACATCTCTGACTGCAGTTCTAGATAAGCTTGTAGAGTCTATGCCTTTTTCTGACTTTCAGTACAACCAGAACCCTTCAGCCCAGAGCCCTGTCAGGCTAAATACAATCTTTATATTTCCAGTGAGATAAAACAACTGTGGTCCAATGGAGAGGAGCACATGAAAAGTTTATAATGGAAAGAATATGTGAGAAGAAATATCCAAAAGAAAAATCAATTCATTGTTTCTTTTTAAATTCTGGTTCTTCAGTTTAATGTGTAAAGGCAGAAAGCAATACTGTAAGCAAAGACACATTTAAAAAGCATGCCTATTCTCCTACGTGTACACACCGTTACCAAGTCAAAGAGAAATATTTTCTTAGTTTTCCACAACTGTCATACCTAACTCCCTAGACAAGAAATATCGCAGTATTTGGCCCAATTTAGCTTATTTGGAGCTCAGTTTCTTCATGCTCACAATAATAAAAAAAAATTGGTTTAGGATAGTACATTCTTGACTTGCAGAGGAAACTGTCTATTTTTAAACAAGTTTAAGCAGGAAAACAAGACCTTTATTTCCAGAAAAGTTGAAATGCCAAGCATTTGCTATTTCAAGTTTTTTGATTACTGATATTATTACACTTTCAGTTTGTACTTAATTCAATTTCACAATGAGTTAGGAATAAAAATATTATATTAGAAGAAAAGATCTAATCAAGCATGTCATCTTATATATGTTTAAGAAAAACTTAATCATTTCTCCTACTAAATTCTTCTAAAATAAAATAAATTCCTAGTGTGAGCCCAAGAATTCATGTAAGTTGATCTCTCAGTTAAAGAAAGGCAGCAGAAAGCATGAAATTACATTCTTCTATCAGGGAAGTATATTAGCAAATGTACCAGAAGGCCATCACATTTCTAAGTTCTTTTAATCACAGAATGTTTGGGATTGGAAGGGACCTCTGGAGATCATGTAGTCCAACTGCCCTACTAAAGCAGGTTCACCCACAGCAGGTTGCACAGGATCGCATTCAGGAGGGTTTTGAGTATCTCCAGGGAAGGTGACTCCATGGCCTCTCTGGGCAGCATGTCCCAATGCTCTGACACTTTCACAGCACAGAAGTTTCTCCTCATATTCAGATGGAACTTCCTGTGCTGCAGTTTGTGCCCATTGCTCTTGTCCTATCGCTGAGCACCAGTGAGAAGAATTGGGCCCCATTGTCTTGACATCCATCCTTAAGATCATTTGACAAGATCCCCTTCTCCAAGCTAAAAAGGCCCCGCTCCCTCAATCTTTCCTCATAAGAGAGATGCTTCAGTCCACTCATCACCTTCATAGCCCTCCACTGGACACAGTAGTCATTATTAATGTATTTCTGATAGTCTACTTACTGTGGGCTCACATCAACACTTTTAACAAGTGCTTCCAGAGTTTCTTTCAGATTATTTACAACATTTAGCACCTTCATAGAATTCTTCATTCAACTTCTGAACAACTCACTCAATAAATCATGGCAACACAGTGATGCCAAATAAAATAACTTCAATTTTGCTTAGCATGCTGTTGGGTGTTTTAGAATTTTAAGGCATTAAATAATTCAGAAGTGAGATGGTTGTGAGCCTTCTCTATCCAGAAAGCCACAGATCCTACGTAACTATAAATACTATGCTTGGTATCTTCTAAGACAGCTCGTGGTTGCCAAGACCTCACCTATGACTAATAAAGGTGAAAGCATCCAACACATTTCTTTACATAACTTCCAAATTAAACTATTTGGGAAATGTTATATTTAACATTTAAAATTGTGAGACAAAATAAAACCATTTCAGCCACTTTCACAGTGGCTGTGAAAGGTTTTCCACATAGACAAATTCTATTTATTAACATAGTTTCTCTTGCATTTGCCAAAGAAAATCCAAGGAGACAGTAAAAGATACCAAGTAGTGGCCAAACCATGAACTGCACATTGTCCATCAGGAAAAATATCACAAAAACACAGCCTAAAAATTCTCCTTGGTAGTAAGAATCACTACTCCAGTCTGTCTCGTGAAGCTCAAAAGCCACTGCAAGAACTGCATTTAATGAGTACGTAAACAGTCACTGCAACATTTGGAATAAGTGGGGGCTCTTGCCTGCTCTTTGTCTGCTGGGGTGAGAGTAACATGCAGCTTCTTACTCTCAGCCAAAGAAGAAGCTGCTTTGTAGCTGCTTTGCAAAACTACAGATTGTCATAGATGGTCTCATTCGCACTCAGACTAGCAATACCAGAAGCCGTATTTAAAGCACTGGCATGTCCCTTCCTTGGAAGCTATTTCATAGCTGAAAATTTGTATCCATCCACTGAACTCAAAGAAACCTGTTTGTTTGTATATGAAATGGAAACACATTCCAGTTACCACCCAAAGTAAACCATCGACCACTGTAAACAAATATTTGGACAAAGCCATAAAACATAAATGTAAAACATTTATGCTGTGAAATCCTGGGCCATATAAGCCCCAGGGAACAAGCATGAATGGAGTGTTGTAGTTTACTTCAGAAGCTGAGCACTTCTAAAAATATCTGCTGGTATCTAACACTTGTCTTCAAACTCTCCTCAGTTTCATTAAGAAAGCCAGTCCCTAACACCCACCAAGATAACTGAATTATAATTTACTGATACTAATCGTCAAAGTCTGTATCTTGAAAACAATCTTGGTAAAAGGACTCTCATCAGTCAGCTCTTAGCTATATAAAAGAAACCACATCTACAGACTTCGAAAAGACAGAGGTCTTAAGCTAACAGGAATTTTGTGCGTGTACATGTGTTGTGAAAACAAAAGAGGCAACGGTGGAAAATCACATTTAGTCAGCCAACCAAAACCAAATCCAGACTCTAAAAGAAAGACTGCAGGTCAAGCCTTGCACATTAAGTCACAGTTGAATGGAGATACTGACACAGTCATAATTTTGAAGGACCAAATTATGTCCTAAGGCAAACTCATTTAAATATCTAGGAAATGACACAAGCATTCAAAGGGATGATAATCATATGTTTTGAAATACCCATATCCAGAGTATTTGAATTTTTAGTTATTACACTGAATTTCCATGATTCATTCATTAACTAACAAGAAGTTTAACAGAAAGGAACTCAAAACAGTACTTCGTATCTGCTCAAAATCATTATCTATTTCTTCCAAATGGGAAACACAGGTACACACGGATGTATGTATCAAGCAATCAAAACCCTAGCTTCTTATACAGACTGAACCGATAAAAGTAACTGAACAGAAAAAATAAGAATCCTATTTTTTAATAATTTTCTTTACAGAAAAATGGATGAAAAGTCTAATATCTTCAATGGGGAGGTATCTGCACATACAGCATGAAAGTACAATTGATGTAATATGGTTGCTTTTAAAGTACTTGAACATGATTCATCACAAGCTGCACAGATTTACAGTAATATATTTAAGGAATTAGCCAAGGAATTTCTGAATGGTTAGTGATCATTCCCGAGAAATCAAGAATGATTGCTGTGGTTCTGAAAGACTGCAGAATGGCAAATACAGTGCTTCAAACTTAAAAACAGTATTTCAAAAGGAAAAGGCCTATTGGCCTTTTCTTAGTCACACATAAAAACTGTGGAACAAATTCGTAAAGAGCAAATCTGGAAGCACTCAGACGTATGTCAGCAATTAAAAAACAAAACCTGTATTACTGATTTGCCAAAGAGAAAGCTCAGCAAATCAACTCATTTAGCAACTTAATGGTACAGCTGAGCTGATGTCTGGAATCAAAGCAGTATGTTCCAATACTTCAACCCAGTCAAATCTTCAAACACTTTCTTCAACTAGAGACTCAAAAGATGGGAGAAAATGTGACATGCATTAAATTATTAGAGATGAGAATACAACTGCTGGAAAAATACCTTATATCCTAATAATGGTACTTTCATAGTCTTCAAAACTTTTCTGCCAAATGAGGCATGTGTCAAAGCTCTGACTGTACCACTGGGCTACACAAATTCTTTCCCCATGCCTAGGGTTTTGCTTGTTGGTATTGAAAGTCAGCTCTGACATGGTTTTTCCTGCCTTGTTGGGGTTTTTTTTGTCTCTCATGCCTTGGGAGCTGCATTTACACTCAGGCCCTTTCCTTGGTTCCTTTCCAACCTGCACTGTGGCCATGTTGTTCTTGTCCCTGTACCTTGCTGATCCCAGCCTGGACCTGCTGACTTGACTTCCCAGCTTGACCTCAGACTTGCCTCATTCACCATGGACTTGTCTGGCAGCCACTGAGCACTTGGGTGACCACAGCTGTTGTCCCCAGACCTGCTATTCTTGCTTTGGTACTGAGGCACTGCAAAAGTTGTCATTAAGGACTCTCTCCCTGCCTCCATTTTCCTGTGGTTGAGCCCACTCCTGCTATTTCTTGACAGCAGGTGCTGCAGGCCATCTGTACTATATAACATTTTCAATACCAGCTTGGAAGCAGGCATAGACAGCACTGTTTATGAAATAGAATAAATACATTTTGTTTCATTTATGAAACAGATCAATTTCTATTTATGAATAGATTAAACCTTTTGAAGAAGCTGGCATCATCCATCAAAAGTCTACAGAGGTTTCAAATACACCATCTTTTTAAATTCAAGTTGATAACAAGGACATTAAACAGATGATACTATACTTCAATATACGCACATTAATAATAATTAGCATTTTATATTCCTTGCCACATCGGTCAGATCGTTAGTGCTTTGCGTCAGACATTTTCTAAAGACTATTGCAAAACAAAAAGAGAAATATCTGCTAAAAAAATTATTGTATCTTTGCTAAGGGACAGCTAAACTAAAGGGAGATTATTTTATGGGGGAAAAGTCAGCCTCACCAACAACGTATTGATCAGCAAAGGTACTAGCCAAAGAACTACACAAATCTGTAACTCTTTTAGAGAAAACTAATATTTAGCTACCAATAAGATTCAGATAATACTGAAGTGTACACCTCTTACCTACCACTGGAGATTTAAAGGAGTGGTTTGATACATAGTCAAGAAGGGTAACCAAAGCCATTAACTGAAGATTTTAATGGTAATGATGTTACATATAACTATTACTGTGTCAGGGGAGGTTTAGATTGGATATCAGGAAAAGGTTTTTCACCCAGAGGGTATTTGGGCACTGGAACAGGCTCCCCAGGGAAGTGGTCAGGCCTGACGGAGTTCAAAAAGCATTTGGTCAACACCCTCAGGCGCGGGGTGGGATTCTTGGGGATGGTCCTGTGCAGGACCCGGAGTTGCACTTTGATAATCCTTGTGGGTCCCTTCCAACTCAGAATATTCTGTGATTAATGTCTTGACATTTTACTCTGACAGCCATTTAAAAAACATTTACAGCATTTACATTTCCACAAATATGTGGCAATAAAAACCCCTGGACACTGTTGAATTAGGAATTTAAAAATGGGTCAAATACCTCAGTAGTAGAAATGAATGCAATTTCAAAGAAGCAAAAAAGAGATTTAATTATTAAATAATGAGTATGTTCCATGAATTGCAAGAAATATTTAACTCACCTGGTTGCCAACTAAAAGAAGATGTTCTCCCAGCAGAAAGTCCTTGAGCATATCTTCCATTACCATCATGTGCTAGAGAAACAAAATCACAATTTTCACTCAATTTTATGCTCTCAGGTTTATGCATTCACTAATGACAGTGGTACAACAGGAACTTAACTTCAAGGATTTGGGGCCAAACATTTTTGAACTTTATACTTACAGCTACTTATTCTTTCAGCCAATAATAGCAGAGGAAATATATCCAGTGACTAGAAAAATGAAACATTTACATCCTCTGCTTCAACTGATTGTGGGTGCCTGATTTCCCTAAATATATTTAATTCTCTGTAACCACTCCTTGTATGTTTTCTTTTAGTCTAGTTGAATGGTTGTCACACAGAGTGTAAAAACTTTCTTTAGTTTGTGCCAATTTTCCAGCAATATCCTGGTAGAACATTACAGAAACCAGACAGAGAGAATAAAAGACAGCTGATATGTCAATTATACACATATATTTTATTAAACATTTAACACCAGGTTGAACTTAATAACAAATACACTTTTTCTATTCTAATCAAATTTTATTTTCAAGGAAAACAAAGACAGGAAAATGCATGCTCAAGTCTGAAAGTGTATATATGTGTCCTGCAATATGTGCCTAAGTATTTCATTTTTATTAATTATTAATTCATATGTGCCTAATTGAAGCCAAAATGCTGGAGGTATATTTTTACATATATCCAATATCATAAAAGGTAACACACACTGTACATCATTTAACCTTATCTTGCTTCTCACAAATGATTTGTTTAAAAGGATAGAAAGGATTTCAGGATTATGTGGCAATGCAGACTACTTTACTCACAATAAAGTCGTGTATATTTCTCCACTGTATCTAGTAAAAATAGGTCATCTCTAAGTAGGTCAGCCTACTTAGAGAAATGAATGATTGTCTTTAAATAAACACATTATCATCTCATCGCTAGTACTTGATTAAAATAAAAATTAAAAATCAGTAGTTTGCCTACAATTTCTGAGCATAGAAATGCTCAGTTTCTGTGTGAAGGATATTTTAAATCTCCAGATCTTTCAGAACACAGGCTGGGGGTGGGGAAAGAAACTCTTGTAAACACAGCTTAATACCACGAAATCCTAACCAGACATTTCAAAAGACTACTGAATACTCAATACACAATTTAAGGAGAGCACTTCAAGCCATATTATTCTATTTTTTGGCATGCATATACACTAGAAATTTGTAACTGATGAGAATAAATTTGACCAGATACAGGAGAAATTCTAGGAAGTCAGTTTACCACACACACTGATTACATTTTAAAATTCTATTGCTAAGGCACAAATACATCCTTTTGATGACTTTTTATATCCTAAATTGAAAAAATATGCGTACATTATGGTTCCCCTGCAAAGCAGCTTATCCACAAGAAGCACTATGAATTGATACTTCTTTTGTGTTGAGGTACAGTTCTTTTTTTGCACCAGGACTTAAATTAGCATTGTATAATGATGCATGCAGACATTTAATATTAGCTGTTTACGCAAAGGACTTGTAAGTAGACACATCCATATTGTGTCACCTTTATCAATCCACGTTCCCCAATGCCTGGCCTGAAAACGGCATTTGTCATATTACCTAAAAATTATTCTCATCCCTATGCCACCTGCTGTGGATCAACAGCAACATTCCATGGCAATATTAAACTTCACTGTAAAGTGAAATGTTTCAAGACCAAACATACAAAGGCAAAAATCTACGTGTTTCATTACACTGTGCAGCACTGCAAAGGGCTGAGGACATATCTTTTTCTCTGTTTTCAGTTTATTTCTGTAGCTTTTAGGTAATGACGCACTGCACTTAACTCAAATCAAATTCATTCTCCTGCAGGTTTTTTTAAATGATCACTGCAACACTTGAATGACCAAACTACAACATAGCAATACAGAAAATAAGAGTAGAAGTCATTTAGAAATTGGAACATCTATCCTGACTGGTATTTGGTTGCTGTTTCCTTCAGCACTTACCAGGCATAGCTATTCAAGGACTGATACAGAGCAGGTCATTCTCTGCAGCATTTTTAACAGAGGTTCCCTAAATAAAATCTGAACACAGTTTTGTCTACGGTTTTCTGAAGCTATAAGCAAGAAGATGGAAAAAGCAATTGCAGGTGTTAAGTGATAGAACAACTCAGGATTTCATTTCCAACTATGTGCTTCATCAAAATGGCAACACAGAACAAAATTTCACATGAAATGTTAGTGAAATGTTCCCCTTGCATGGCATGTCACCACCTTTAGGAGGTGATACCCATGTAGCATAGCCTTTCTGGGGCAAAATTATAAGCGAGGTATGAAAAATGACTAGAAAAGCAAAGTATGGAAAACCCATACCAGTCCTCTAATGCAAAGTATTTCACAAGATCACACTATCAGTGTTGCCTTTCAGTAGCAAAATATTCCAAAGGACACCACATGCTATGAGAAAAATTTAAGACTAAAGAAACTACTTCAGAAATATATCCTTAAAATTCAGTTAGTACATTATTTACTACACATACGAGCATAACCATTAGTACACATTTAACAAAGCTTCGTAACTCAGAAGTCAGAGATTTGTACTTACTTGTGCATTTTCATAAAACAAAACATCTGGCACTTTCATTTTCTCAGCTGAGTTATAAATCGGCATGGTCACAGACCCTATCTTCAGAATTCCATTGTTTATTTCACCTAGTTGTTTTTCAGGAAACAAGCAAATGCATTTCTTACAACATGCTCTAAGCAGACATGCAATCAATATCCAACATGCGCAACTAACGATTTACAAATTTTAACAAGGCTGTGGTTTGCAGTAAATTATTTTTATCTAAAGAAAGACAACACTTTGAAAAGTATCCATTTACAAAAGGTTGCATTACCATGAATTTGAATTCTCTTTAAAACTGCGAAGAAGTGTATTACAATAAATGATGAAAAAGTGATCTTATGTGAAAAGTACCAGAAGAAACACCAGAAATTGTGACCATTGCCTTGCTTTAATTTCACACTCTCATTATAGTACTGGAACATCACCAATACTATTAGGCTACATTTCCTCAACCCACAAGATTTCACACTTCCATTCTTTCTGTTGTCTTCCCCAGTCCCACTGTGGAGTGAGGTGCAGAGGTGAGGTAACAAGTGGCTGTGTGGGTGCCCAGCCAAGAGTGGGAGCGCACCCACCACAACCATATAGAGCCACTGCAGATTCTCCCTTTCAGCATTGCATAGTTGAAATATCCCTCAACTACAGCTCTGAGAGAAAAAGTACATTAGAAAAATTTCTTAGATCAAAAGAACCATAAATTCAGTTCTTAGGAAAATAACAACTAAGTGGAAATAATAACATATGCAATAAAAACAATCTTTTTTTTGCTAGTTATTTCTTAATCTGGCACGGTATAAAACTGAAAATACCCATATTTCTAGACCAATGTTTTTAGCTGTTTGCCTTTATGGCATGAAACAGAGAAACATAGAAATTTCAAGGGATGTAGCCAGATTAAAAAAAAAAGTAAGCAGGTAGAATCACACAATTGGCAAGAGTACAAATTATTTTGTATACATGGTTTTATATATATATAAAATGTAAATAAGAGATACAATAATATGTAGATGGTTGCACATATATAAACACATGGCTGCATATATATTTTTATATAGTTATATACACATATTATACTGCATATAATAGAAACTATATATCCATTAATATACGGGTATCTACATATATACTTTTATATACACATGCACCTAAATAAATACATAAAAATAGAATTCACATGAATTAAAACCAAAGATGTGTTTACCACTGCAAAGTTCTAACTGTAAAAATACAGAAATTAAACACATCACAAAACTGGGAATAAATATTCAGAAGAACAAGAGCAGAGATAATACTGGTGAGGCAAAGTAAATGAAAAACTTAGTGAACGGAAAATGGCAAATTGCTCACAGTGTGCTGCCTTACAGAAGATATGAAAAGATACACAGCTAGCATGAAGGGAATCACACAGGAATGAAAAAGTAGAAGTGAGGAAAATGGCAGAAGCAGAAATATATGCATAGCCCTGAAGGCTACTACAAATGAGTACAAGCTGGATAAGCCAAAGAAACAAAGACCTGCTCGATAAAGGTGACATGCAACTACCACAGCAATTTAAAGAGAATAAAAAGAAGAGAATAACAAAGAAGTGTGTTCCAGAATGAAAACAAATCATAACACAAGACTTTCACAAGAATCTCAAAAAATGGTTGATTTTAACAGGGGAGAGAAAGAAGCAATGGTAAAAAAAACAGAACAGAGAAATGTTAAGATCAAATGAAGGCTGTAACTGTACAGAAGACTAGCTATCAGTGATGAATAGAAATGAAAAAGCACTACTAAAAGCCTGAGACCATGGATCTTATAGACTGAGAAACAGTTACACATGATGGAAAACAAAATTCCATGAGCTGGGAATTCAGCAGACAATACAGCATACTGAGAGCAGCAATGCATTCTGATAGAACAAAGTCAGAGATTTAACTGAAGCAAATTACAGTTAATTTTGAGGATAATTACTACACCTTTATACATCCAGCAATCTGAATAACATTCATGCAGAGCAGGAAAAAAAGATAGCAGAAGCTTACATGCGTAATCCTTTTCCTCTCGTTTCTTTGCGTCATCTGGACTTGTTTCAATACCAAAATCCTGTAGATTTTTATGTAAAGCTGATCTGGCGAGGTTTGGTAAAAATCTAAAACAAGGGGAATAATAGGGAGGTTTTATTTTAAGGGTTTTTTCTTTTTAAAGTTTTCAGTATTTTCTGTAATCTAAAAATCTAAATCTAATGTAATCTGTAACCTAAAATCTAAAATGAAGGTTCACTTGCACCTCCAAACCCTGAACGTTTATTCCTTTCGCAAATAGCCTTCCACATTTCACCTCTCCCTAAGGAGAGGAATTGAGCTTCCGTCATAGGCAATGAACTACACTTGTGGCTGTGCATTCATTTTAAAAGGCTTCAGTGTTATTAAATATTGCAATAGGATTGTAATGTAGGGTGGTTTAGAACTGGAGGCATGTAATGTCCTCACTCCATTGCACGTAAGAGCTACAATAGAAACAATGGTTTTTTGGAAATACTTCTTCTCATGACTCAATTCATTAGGACTTCAGGTTCCAGAGAGAAAGAGTAAGCTCTGAGGTGTCTAGAACCAGGCTCTTCCAGTTTTCCAAACCTTTTGATAACAACAATTTGCTTTCTTTTGAAAAGAGGAAAAAACCCCAAAAAATCCCCAAACCACAAAAGCCCAAACAAACCAAAACCCACAAACAAAATCCCAAAGCAAACAAAACCCTCATAACTTTTCTAGATACATCTTTTAGAACTGAAACTAAGTGTCCCTGAAATATCAGTCAAACTAGACATTAATATGGCTCTGCTTAGAGTGCTTTTAGACAGTGAAGCAATGCTGATAACGGCAACCTAATTTATACAATGTAATGACCTATCTCCGTAGAGATGGGAAAAGAGTACCAAGTCCTTTCTACTTACCTTCCAGGTTTGAGAATACCACAGAAATATTTTTCAAAAAATGACCGACTTCAAGGAGCAAGACAACAATTGCATAATTTACTAAAACACATTAAAAGCTATCTTGCGCTTTAGCAACTGACCAAAAAGCTCTTGAACTTCCACCAAAACTAGCAGTTCTACCTGGAAAGGCAGGCTTTATTAACAGCATCATAAAGGCTTTCATCTGGATGTTGTGACAGCCGACGACAAATTCGCAACAGTTGTCGAGTAGATAAAAACGAGGCCAGTGACTGTGCCTGTCAAAAAATACAGGGTAGTTTAATTATTTAATCCGTGTGAGGGATTTAGATCGAACAACTCAGGAGAAAAACATAATCCAAAAGGAATTATTTCAACTTTTCTCCTAATTTACAGATGCTTTGTGCCTTCTACAGCAACTCGAGCACTTTAATAGGCACACTTGTAATTCTGTATTTTTTGCAATAAGTCACTGTCATGGAAATCATTACATCACCAAAAGACTAGCCTTAAAATATCACCTGATAAGCAACAGGAAAAAAATGTGCTGTGAACTGAATTTTATGTGCAATATAAACCATAACATTAATACCAGCAATAACAAGCAGGTTAGCTACTGTGAAAGGATCAATGTGCTAAAAACTCATCTGCTCTTCACAAACTGAACATGAGCTCCACATGTAATGCTCTGGCAAAAGGTCTGGCAGGATTCTTAGATGTATAAACAAGACAACACTGGGCAGCAGTACGGAGATTGTATCACTTCTGCACACGCCTTCTGGGCGGGCCATTACTGGAACACTGTGTCCTTTGCTGTTGTCCACACGTTAAAACAAATGCTAAAACCTGAACATGATTAGCAAGGGTTTACAGAAATTATTCAATGCTTGGGAAGGCAGACCTCCAACAAACACAGCAAAATTTAAAAACCCAAACAAATAGAACCACAAAACAAGTTACCATGCATTTAAAGAAAGATCCGAAGACTGAGAAAGAAATCATTCTATAATTATATCTACCGGATGAAGGTATCTAATACAAATAGGTTCCTTATTTTAGCAGGAAACACACAACAATGACTGTGATCTGATAAGTCACGCCATGTTTTGCCTGGGTCAAGGGAAATATTTTAATTAGGTAATTTCAGAATGTTTTGTTTGGGTTTATATAAGTTTATGTAAGATTTCTAACGGCATTAAAATTACCTTAATATATTATGCTGTTTCAGTTGGAAAAAAAAAAAAACTTGACATTTGAAATCCAGGGGAAAAAATAGAGAAAAGCAACACTTCATGGATTTCAGAGCCTGTTTTCCCCTTTATTAATTTTTAAGCATGAGAAATATCTTATCATCAATTCTTTCCCCTGAAAAACAGCTATTTTGACAAAAAGGAATTTAACTTAAAAAAAAAGGTCAGTTCTATGAAATAATATAAAACATCTCTCAAATTATGAGAAAGCAAAGAATAATACTTTTTAGCATATCTCTGAGCTATGAGCAAGAATTATTTAGAATGGGCTAACTGAAAAGATTAGTACTCCTGCTCCTCCTGCTTTCTTTGACAGAAGATTGTGAAGCATCTCCTGAACAACCATAGTTTACAAACCAGCACTGTGGACACTGTGATGTAAATGATGGCATTTCATGTGTTACTTCAAGACCTACTCAGCCACGCCTGAAGCGAGGGCAAGGGGGAAGGTGTCCTAGTTTGGACAAATTTGGAGGAGAATACCCTCTGATAGAAGTCAGGTCACAACCACCCCTCCCCCCCAGGTTCGGGAAAAAATTTTCCTCAAAGGAAAGTGAAAGAGACAACAAGCTATTTATTTAACAAACACACA